>VSWD01000003.1:1832453-2046256 GCA_033119305.1 Pinctada imbricata
CACTTCTCCCTCGTTATACTAGCTGCCATCTTTCGTTTTTCTAGAATTTGGCACAACAGATTCGGGAGTATATTGATCAATCGAGATTTACTGATAACAATGTGAATAGTGAAATTCAATCAGATTTTTTTTCATTAAAAGTATTGAAAACATGAATACCAATATAGTGGTAAATAGCTTAGTAAATGGTGCGGTATGGTGCGGTAGTGATGGCGGGAAGCTCGTCGACAAAAAATCATTGTATCAATGACTTCACAGAATGTTGATTTGTTTGTTTTTTTTTCCCTACAACTGCTGCAAATTTTCCCAACAACTGCTGCAAAGTGCACATATCATCCTCATTTAATGTAAATTTCGACCGCATGGTCAAAGCTATACTTGACAATCAAACTCTTTGGATATTAATCTTACCTGAGACAGTGTTTATTTAAAACATATTATTTACATGATTGTACCTTGTTTAGCAGTAATTATTGGGGGATTAACGCTTGTTTGTACCTAGTTACATCAGTGATGGATAGCGGTATGCAACTTTGGCCTTATGGCGGGTTTGATACAATATATCAAAGAAAGACCATACAAAATTGGGAATTTTTAGCGTCTAAATTGGGAAAAAATATACTATTTTGCATTGGGAATGGGCCCGAATATCAGCCCCAAATCAGCCCTAGTGTCGGCCCTGGTGACACTCACCAAGTGGTAAAAATGTAAATGTCTTCATACTGAATAGCATCATTTTAGAACAGATAAATAGGCAACATGGACCAGACATGCACGTTTCGGGTACTTAACCCTCGTCAGTGATCCTCAAATCTAAACAATGTACGTAATATGCAAAAAAAAGTATGAAAGTTACAATGTCGAAAAAGCGTAACGAAAGACGTAGCAGAACGGGTAGGATATGATGCTACAGAACCCACGTTTTAGAAATTTCAAGAAATATTGATAACAGAAATTTTAGAATGTGTGGAAGAAACGATCAACCGCAATTGATCGTTAGACTCGCATCGGACTGCATATAACTTTTATATCCAAACATTTTGATGCGCAACAATTAATGTCTCTTACAATACCATGGACATGATCAACCTTCTGTAAGGTTTAAATGACCAGACAAAATATAAACACGAGACAGTAATTTTACATAAAACTTTCAATGTCAAGAACGATGAACTACAAAAATGAATAATGGGTACGGTGGGACGCACGATCTGGAATCAATGGGTCCTGGAGAATTTTTATGCGTCGGTAACGCAGGACGCAGAAGTAGATTAATCCCTAGCCTCGCTGCTTCGCGGCTCAGTGATAATTTGTTTGGTTCATGCAACTGGGGGGAATTACTGGACAACAATCTATGGCTAGCTAGTTGTTATTTCTTAAGCAATAGCTTCATTTTGGCAGATGCAATATGCATTTATCGGCATTCCATAATTTTTCTCGAATTTCAATCAAGCCTGTACTGATTTCAATGCCTAATAATCATAACAATTTACATGTTCTGAATATACGTATAGTTACGTAATATATTCATCATAAAATATCTTAATCATTTCAAGCAGTCTTTCCAATAACTCACTAGCCCAACTCCAGAGTTCATAAAATGTATCCGTTTTATCGGATTTGCCGATAAAAAATTATTTGGTCCGATGAAAACTCACATTGTGTCTAAAAATTATATTTGAACCAATAAAAACCTCATTTTCTATTCATTATTTGGACCATTAAAAACTCTAAAATATCCGACATTTCATGGGAAGATTTCAAGAACTCTGTGACGTCCGAGGCTACCAATTTTTTTTTCTGGGCTGGTAGAAATTCTTTAAGAAACTATACAAAAATCTAGTAAAATTTATCTTTGGGCTTGTGGCTGAAAAAAGTTTTCGGAGAGACTGAATAATTTCAGGTCACTGATTTGAAAAAAAATAATTTAGGTCAATTAATCAAGAGAAAATAGCAGATAATTTAGGGGTTTTTTCTCCTTGTTTTGGGGCCGAATTTCGGCCCCTTCCCAATGCCAAATTTTCTCTATTTTTCCCAAAAAATCACCCTGAAATTCCCAGAGAGGAATTATGAAAAAATCACCTGAGAAAATAAGACTCAAAACCTGGAAATCGGCTCAAAATGTCCTATTTCGAAGTGCATTTTTTAAAGTTTTTTATTCATCCCTTGTTCAGTTCAAGCAAATAAATAGATTATCATTGTTAATAGATGATACTTTAGGGTTATACTTTGGTGAGAATTTGTTCCAAAATTTTCCCAATTTTAGCAAAATGTCGCAAATTTTCCCAAATGGGACAGGCACAGGCACCTTCCCCAAAATAAAAAAAACCCTGTAATTGGCTAATAATGTGATGAAGAAAACACGGACTGCGCCAGTGGGACGTCTCTTTGGCTCATTCCGTAGAGCATCAGACTTAGCATCAGAAGGTTGCGAGTTCGATCCGCGGTGGGGGTATAAGTCTCGTGTTTTCTACACTGGCGCCCAACGTAAATCTAACGAGAGACGGTGGTTAGGAGGGTTGTCGAGGAGGGGTAGGGAGGCCAAAAATTGAAAGGGGAGAGTAGTGTACCGTCCGCGCAGCTCACTTCAGAAATCGGAAAATTGAAGTTTTCTCTACTTAATCGGTATATTTCCGGTTAAAATTTATATAAGGGGATAGATCTCGAACTCTCATAACTAACGGTGTATGATATATGTCTGTACAACCAATACTACGCTCACAGTGAAAGAACATAGTTTTAGATGGGGAGATCTCTATGTTACTGTCCGCGCGGCTCACTTCGGAAACTGGATAAACGAAATTTTGATAACTTTGTGATGCATCAATTAAAATAAAATCTATATTATTGAATAGATCTGGCTTAGTCGTAAATTTTGGTAAATGTTACATGGTCGAGGGTTTATCCAATCATATTATACAGACAAAATAAGTTTTAGATAGGGCGTTTTCAATGTTAAATTTTAGCATGACGTCGCCGATTTTAACATTGAGCCTATGGAGAGCGTCACGACGTCATGGGAAAAATTAGCATGGGAAATGGCCCATCTAAAACTTGTTTTGTCTATATTGTTTGATTGGGTGTACGTACTCACTATCATATACCAAAATTTATGACTAAGCGAGATCTATTGAATGGTGTCAACTTCATTTAAATTTTTGCATCATAAGGTAGTCAAAATTGCGTTTATTCAGTTTCCGCAGTGAGCCGTGCGGACAGTTATTTTAGCGCAATGTCGTCGACGTTCTCCATAGACTCAGTCTTAAAGATCGCCGACTTCGCACTAAAATTAACATAGAAAACTCCCTATTTAAAACTATTTTCTTTCACTGTGAGCGTAATATTGGTCGTACAGACATATATCATACACCATTAGTTATGAGAGTTCGAGATCTATCTCCCTATAAAAATTTTAAACGCAAAAATTGACGACAAAGTAAAGAAAACTTCCGATTTCAGAAGAGAGCTGCACGGACAGTAGTAAACTGCCACCTGTACTAGACTGGGCCTGTGGGACATCTCTTTGGCTCATTCGGTAGAGCATCAGACTTAACATCAGAACCTTACTAGTTCGATCCCAGGTGGGGGTAGTCTCGTGTTTTCTACAAATCTTCCAACTCGGCACTTTGGGCCTCGGAAGTGTTTCCCATCAAAAATTGTATGTGCCCCCCCCCCCCCCCGTGCAGTTTGGGGCCCCTGAGCAAATATTAGTAGCCCGAGGAAATTTTTGGTAGCCAGGGCAGTTGGGCTGAGTTTTCGCGATGACTATGAAAACTTTTACTCGCACCTGTCAGCCTGCAGACGATCATTGAGTTTGACCCGGTATGTCTTGCACCGTCTACCTCAGCTTACAATTTCTGTTAAGCTCCAATGAAATCAAATAAATAACTTCCTTTTAAGTAGCTTACCTAATTGAAATGAATTAAATCAGCATATAGAAGGTTATATTCAGCTCATTTTCAGCGTCGCGCGGAAAATGCAACCTCGGCGTCCATCTTGTTTTCCTTGGAGATTTAGCTCGCCTGGCTCGCTTGGGTCCGCGAATTTCCTCTACATAGTTGAAAATGAATTTCTATATTTCAACATGCTAAATCAAAGTTTCAGTTCTTATAATCAAATGCTACTAATTTTTAAAGATGGAAAATAATTATTTTCTGCACAAGCTATATTCATACTAGCTGTAATAAAGGGTTATCAAAACAGGTTAGGGTCGCTTATGTGCATGTTAATAATCGGAATCGGATCCCGATTTCGATTAATTCCTTTTTACTATATAATCATGCTAAATCGTTATTATTTGTCGATACATAAGCGGGCCTAAAAACGTAGTATTATGAAGGATTCCGACTTCCGTCGGAATCCTTTCTGTTATTGTATTGTCTTTTCTTTATTCTTATTATTCTTATTAAGGATTCCGACTTCCGTCGGAATCCTTTCTGTTATTCTATTGTCTTTTCTTTATTCTTATTATTCTTATTATTATTATTATTATTATTCTTACCCCCTGTTGTGGGTCATGTATTATTTTAGTTTTACTTTATGAGTAGGTACACATGTACTTAGTCATGTTATTTAATGATTTCATCATAATTCTTTCTAGATTTTACTATGTCATGTTTATTTCTTTAGAGAATATTCCAGTATGTTTTTTGTTACATCATTATCATTACATGACTGTGATTTCTAGAATTTACTCTATTGTTAATCATTTGTAATGAGTCATTGTTCTAGAAGCTTCTGGTAAATTCATTTGTATTAAGTTTATATACCTCTGAGGAACTGTGTTGAGAGGCATTCGTACACATTCGTAGACACGATTCATTCATCTATTCTGATATACTGGGACACTTTATTTGTTGAGACTTTAATCCATTTAACAACGTTTGGACACTGATTTTTCGAGAACGTTTGTGATTACCGGAAACCATACATTCGATAGACTTTGTGGACCGTAACGGACACTTTGATCCGGACATTGTATTGTAAGTTGTAATCATTTTAAATATATATATTTTGTACATAATTAAACTTGTAAATTATATTCTGTCTTTGTCTGATTTTTGCTGGCGTTTTGGGGTATTCTGACCCATAACAGAATTGGGGGCTCGTCCGGGATCGTAATCTCTCCATATTTGCATTTTTTTTTTACGTAAAAGTTCGTTTTTTGAAAAAAGGAAAATTCTCCAAACTTTTGCCAGCAGAAATCATTCATGGTATTTTCGGTCACTGAATTTTTGAAATCGCCGACTGTACAAGAGTTCGAATCATTGAAGAAAGATGATTTGATTGGTTTAGGTCTTCACTTGAAGTTAGATGTAAAATCTTCTATGAGAAAACAAGAAATTAGAAATATTGTGGCTAAAGAGCTTTTAGCTAGGGAAATCTTTTCGTCATACGATTTTCCTGTTGAACCTGTTTCAAGCGAAACCAAAATGTCACAATATGGGTTTGAATTAGAGAAAATGAAAATACAATTACAATTTGAAAAAGAAGAAAAAGAAAGACAATTTGAAAGAGAAGAAAAAGAAAGACAATTTGAAAAAGAAGAAAAAATAAGACAATTTGAAAGAGAAAAGGAAGAAAGAGAGAAACAGGAACGTATGCACGAGAAAGAACTCCAGTTTCAGTTAGAAAAGTTAAAATTAGAGAAAAGCACTAAGGAAAATCCTGTTCCTTCGCTTGTCAAGTCTGAATTCGACGCCGCCAAAAACATCCGATTAGTACCAAAATTTCAAGAAAAGTCCGTGGACAAATATTTTCCACATTTTGAGAAAATCGCGGCCAATCTGAAGTGGCCACGTGATTTTTGGCCAACTTTGTTACAAAGCGTACTTATTGGCAAAGCGGCTGAAGTGTACTCGGCGCTCAGTATTGCTGAGAGTTCAGACTATGACAAGGTCAAGGACACGATTTTGAGAGCATATCAGTTAGTACCTGAGGCGTACAGACAAAAGTTTAGAAAGTACAAAAAAATTGAAAATCAAACATATGTTGAATTTGCTCGAGAAAAAAAGATTTATTTGACCAGTGGTTTCGATCTAAGAAAATTCCCAATTCATTTGACAATTTGCGTCAAATAATTCTGATAGAAGAGTTCAAAGAGTGTGTACATCAAGATTTAAGAACTCATTTGGAAGACAAAAATGTTAAAACTCTTGAAGAAGCCGCTGTTTTGTCTGATACGTATGCTCTCACTCATAAGAAAAATTTTGTGTCAAAAACTCAATCTAGCGATAGCGCAAAAAATTCAGATTTTCCAAAGAAAAATTTACAAGAGTCTCAGTCGTCCATTAGTTCCCAGTCACCATCTCAAGGTGGTTCTACGTCCGGTCCTAGGTCCGAGCGTTCTGAGGCATCCCCAGGGGTGGGGTCGCTTCCTACATGCAATTATTGTAAGAAAAAAGGTCATGTTATTGGTGAGTGTTTAAAGCTTAAGAAGAAAAAAAGAACTTAAGTCACAGGCCTGTGCGTCTGTTAGAAATGATAGGAAAGCCTTAGAATCGATTTGTTCGGACACTCCTGAGATTCAGGGTTCTAAGTCCAGTTCTGATGATTTTGTGGAGGATCATTATAAGCCCTTTTTGTCACAGGGATTTGTTTCACTCAGTGATTCTAGCGAAGCGTTGCCTATTCAGATTTTGAGAGATACTGGTGTTGCCCAGACTTTATTGTTAGAGGGTTCATTGCCTTTGTCTGAGCACACTTTTACTGGTAGGTCAGTTTTATTACAGGGTGTGGAGCTAGGCGTCATTGATGTTCCCCTTTCATAAAATTTATTTGAAGTCAGACTTAATTACTGGACCTGTTATCGTAGGTGTTCGACCTACTCTTCCCGTTCAAGGCGTTTCCTTGTTGCTTGCCAACGATTTAGCTGGCGGCAAAGTTGTAGCCGATCCGATTGTTTGTGAGAAAATCACGTTCGATGTCGTGTCCGATGATGAAGACGACGACTTGTACCCAGCCTGCGCAGTTACCAGGGCGATGGCCAGGAACAGACTAAAAGAGGCTGAGAGTACTTCTGCACTTAACGAGGACCATCCCTCCGAAAATATAGACCTTTCTGACACATTCATGTCTACCATTGATGACAACGTACCTGAGACGTCAGTACCACTTCAAGTTGACAAGTCTCCGACGGTACCTGGTGATGATTACCATCCGCCATTAGACACAGATACAGATGCCTTAAGCCATGAGCAGCTCCTCTCCGAGCAAACTAAAGATCCGGAGATTATCCGACTAAGCAAGAGGGCCCTTCCCCGAGAAGAAGCGGACAAAGTCGGAGAGTGCTTCTACATACAAGATGGCATCCTCATGCGGAAATGGAGACCACCCGATGCACCCCCTAATGAAGTGTGGAGGGTCGTTCACCAGATAGTGGTTCCAGTAGCGTATCGCGGGGATATCATGAGTTTAGCTCACGACACACCCATGGCAGGTCATTTAGGTGTCAATAAGACTTATAATAGGATTTTAAGTCACTTTTACTGGCCTAAATTGAGAAAAGATGTGTCTGAGTTTTGTAAGTCTTGCCATAATTGTCAAATGGTAGGTAAACCCAATCAAGTTATACCACCTGCTCCCCTCCAACCCATTCCAGCCTTTGAGGAACCTTTTAGTAGGGTGTTAGTTGATTGTGTAGGTCCTTTGCCTAGGACTAGGTCAGGGAATCAGTACTTACTGACAATTATGTGTACTTCGACTAGGTTTCCTGAAGCCATACCTCTTAGGAATATTAAGGCAAAGACCATAGTTGAGGCCCTTACAAAGTTTTTCAGTGTCGTAGGTGCTCCCAAGGCTATTCAGTCAGATCAGGGTTCGAATTTTATGTCAGGATTGTTTCAGCAGGTTATGCATGAGCTAGGTATCAGGCAGTATAAGTCTTCTGCGTACCATCCTGAGTCCCAGGGGGCACTTGAACGCTTTCATCAAACCCTTAAAACTATGATGAAAACATATTGTCACCAGTATGGAAAAGACTGGGATGAAGGGGTTCACCTCGTGTTGTTTGCGGCACGAGAAGCGGTTCAGGAGTCCCTGGGGTTCAGTCCCTTTGAGCTAGTTTTTGGGCATACGATCAGGGAGCCATTGAAGTTGTTGAAGGAAAAATGGTTGACTGAGACTAGCGATTTGAATCTCTTAGACTACGTGTCTAATTTCAAAGAGAAGCTATATAATGCTTGCAAATTGGCTCAAGAAAATCTCAAAACATCACAAATGAAAATGAAAACATGGTATGACAAAGATGCTAGAAACAGAGTTTTTAAACAAGGCGATAAAGTTTTTGTATTTTTGCCTATCCCTGGTCATCCTTTGCAAGCTAGATATTTCGGTCCTTATGAGATTGAGAGTAAAATTAGTGATGTTAACTATGTGGTTAGGACACAAGGTCGGCGAACAGAAAAAAGAGTGTGTCATGTTAACATGTTGAAAGAGTATTTTGATAGAAGTGACCGAAATTTTGTTAAACCAGTTTCCACTTTGGCCAATGTAAATACATTAGAAAGTTGTTTTGAACCTGAATGTAATGAAAAGACTGTCGAAAAAGACTTTGCTCAAAGTGTCCGTTTAAAGAATTCTGAAATTCTGACAAATCCGGAAGTGAAACTCGGACACCTAACCGTGCATCAAAAAGAGGAAGTGCACCAATTAATGCGGGAATATACGACCATCTTTCCGGACGTTCCAAAAAAGACTAATGCATCTCATCATGACGTCATTGTGGGTGATGCGTCACCTATCAAACAGCATCCCTATCGGTTAAACCCGATAAAACTTCAATACATGCGGAATGAAATTCAATACATGCTCGAAAATGACATTATTGAACCCAGCAATAGTGATTGGAGTTCCCCATGTATTCTGGTTCCGAAGCCAGACGGAACTTACCGATTGTGTACGGACTTTAGAAAAGTCAATTCAGTCACCAAAACTGACACTTATCCGATCCCACGAATCGATGACTGTATCGATAAAATTGGCAGTGCAAAATTTGTCAGTAAATTTGACTTGCTCAAAGGCTATTGGCAGGTCCCGCTTACCGAGAGAGCCAGAGAAATATCGGCATTTGCGACTCCAGATGGGCTATACCAATATAAAGTAATGCCCTTTGGTATGAAAAACGCACCAGCCACATTCCAGAGGATGATTCATTCGCTCCTAAACCATCTCGAAGGATGCGAGGCGTACATCGATGACGTCATAATCTACAGCGACACCTGGGATGATCATCTCCGAATCATGCGTACTTTCTTTGACATACTGGCGAAAGCAAACCTCACAGTGAACCTTTCAAAAAGTGAATTTTGTCATGCGACTGTAGAATATTTGGGTCACAAAGTAGGTCAAGGTTTTGTTACTCCTATCATGGCCAAGGTGGAAGCTATTTCAAAGTTCCCGATTCCTACCAATAAGAAAGAAATAATGAGATTTTACAGAAAATTTTGTCCAAATTTCTCGTCAGTTGTTGGTCCACTTACCAATCTGTTACAAAAGAAAGTGAATTTTGCATGGACCAATGACTGTGACGAATCTTTTAAGAAAATCAAATGTGTTCTTATGAAAAGTCCTGTCCTGTCAGCTCCAAATTTTGATAAGCAATTTAAGCTTACTGTTGATGCCAGTGACGTAGGAATCGGGGCTGCTTTGTTTCAAGAAAATGATGATGGTGTAGATAGAGTTGTTTGTTATTTTTCAAAGAAATTGACAAAATGTCAAAAGAATTACTCTACTATTGAAAAAGAGTGTCTTGCATTATTGTTAGCTTTACAATATTTTGATGTTTATTTGAATGTTACTTTACATCCCATTCTTGTATATACTGACCACAACCCTCTCACATTTTTGCACAAAATGTCAAACAAGAATCAAAGACTTACAAGGTGGAGTTTATTGTTGCAAGAGTACAATATCATTATTAACCATATCAAGGGCAAAGACAATGTGATAGCAGATGCACTATCGAGAGTTTCATGAGTGATTTTTGCAGAATTTACCACCTAAGTTTTCATTGACATTCAAACTTTTTTAAGGGGGGAGGTGTTGTGGGTCATGTATTATTTTAGTTTTACTTTATGAGTAGGTACACATGTACTTAGTCATGTTACTTAATGATTTCATAATAATTCTTTCTAGATTTTACTATGTCATGTTTATTTCTTTAGAGAATATTCCAGTATGTTCTTTGTTACATCATTATCATTACATGACTGTGATTTCTAGAATTTACTCTATTGTTAATCATTTGTAATGAGTCATTGTTCTAGAAGCTTCTGGTAAATTCATTTGTATTAAGTATATATACCTCTGAGGAACTGTGTTGAGAGGCATTCGTACACATTCGTAGACACGATTCATTCATCTATTCTGATACACTGGGACACTTTATTTGTTGAGACTTTAATCCATTTAACAACGTTTGGACACCGATCTTTCGAGAACGTTTGTGATTACCGGAAACCATACATTCGATAGACTTTGTGGACCGTAACGGACACTTTGATCCGGACATTGTATTGTAAGTTGTAATCATTTTAAATATATATATTTTGTACATAATTAAACTTGTAAATTATATTCTGTCTTTGTCTGATTTTTGCTGGCGTTTTGGGGTATTCTGACCCATAACACCCCCAAGCCAATCCAGAGACTTTACAACAAAGTACCGCATCATATGATAAAATGGAAAGTATCATATAAATTTTTTTTCTTGTCGAAAAGTTTACACATGCCCCCGCTAGAGGTCATCAAAGGTAAAATCTTTAAAACCTTATAACTCCTAAACTAACCGTGCGATTTGAATGAAATTTGTTTTATATTGTTCTTTGGGAAATTTGCAAACTTTTATACTCTTACATGCTCGATAAAATATTTACAGTTTTCGCGCTATTTTGAGTTGAAATTGGAACTTTAAATTGGCACAGTGCCAATTTCTACAGTTTTTGAGATTTTGAGTTGAAACTTGGATGGTAGGTTACTTATAGGTAGTCATTGATGATGACCTAGTTTCAAGGTCAAATTTTGATTCTCAAGGTCACAACAAACTTTTGCCTATAGAACAAAGACTATTTGACCTTGACAGTTTAAACTTCATAAATACAATCATTGATCCAAGCCCCATCACCTTGACCTTGACCCAAGGTCAAATTCTCATTCTCAAGGTCACAACAAAAATTTTCCCATAGAACAAAGACCATTTGACCTTGAGAGTTCAAACTTTGCGCAAATGTTCCTTGCATCAAGTCCTTTCACCTTGACCTTGACCCAAGGTCATTTGTTCGATTTCAAGGTCACAACAGACTTTTGTTGATAAAATATTGAGCTTTGAATAGATTAAAAGGAATTTTGATGAGAATAAACTAAAATGCTTACCTTTCATCCATGACCTTGGTTCAAGGTCAAATAAACTTTTTCAAGGTCATAACAAACATTTACTCTTGTAGGATTGAGAGAATTTTGTTCTTAAATATTTATTCTTCACACAAGTAGTACTTCTTATTTGAACTTTACATAGTAAGATAGATAACTCTTTTATTCTTGTTCTATGTTTCCTTTTTTTATCTTAGTAGCATTACTTGTCTGTACTTTCATGCTGTTGTCATTCTCTATTTATAGAAATTTTCTCATTGCTAATTCATTGTGCAATTCTTTTTGGGATAGTAATTTCAAAGGAATCAAAATGGATGGAATAGATCTAGGAGTTTAAAGCCTTCCTAAACTTGAAAGGTATTTATCATCTTTTTCTTCTATTTTGTCGATAAATAAATAAGAGTCCCAAATTAGACATAAGCTCCTTTGCCTCATTTGCTGAAGTGAATTAGGTACAAAAGCAACTATTCTTTTGTCCATCTTCTTTATTCGGAGTTAACACTTCAGTTCCGAGGAAGGTCTAATAAAGGAGGAATCCGTCTGTTGCTTGCAACAGTAGCCATCTAGTTATTAAGGATTCCGACTATTCCGTCGGAATCCTTTCTGTTATTGTATTGTCTTTTCTTTATTCTTATTATTATTCTTATTATTATTATTATTATTATTATTATTATTCTTACCCCCAGATCGTTCCAGTCACTGTACAAAAAAGTACAACTTCTTATGATAAAACGAAAAGGATCATGTGAAAGAGCATATAAAGATCTTGAGGTAAAAAAATTTTGTCGTCGAAAAGTTCACATATGCCCCCGCTAGAGTTTATCAAAGTTTAAATCTTTAAACTCTTATAACTCCTAAACTAACCGTACGATTTGAACGAAATTTGTTTTAAAATGTTCTTTGGGAAATTTGTAAACTTTTATACGCTTACATGCTCGATAAAATATTTACGGTTTTCGCGCTATTACGAGTTGAAAATGGAACTTTAAATTGGCACAGTGCCAATTTCTACAGTTTTTGAGATTTTGAGTTGAAACTTGGATACTAGGTTACTTATAGGTAGTCATTTAATGTTGACCTACTTTCAAGGTCAAATTTTCATTCTCAAGGTCACAACAAATTTTTACCTGTAGAAAAAAGACTATTTGACCTTCACAGTTCAAACGTCATACATACTATCGTTAAATATAGCTCTTTCACATTGACCTTGACCCAAGGTCACATTTTGATTCTCAAGGTCACAACAAACTTTTGCCTATAGAACAAAGACTATTAGACCTGCAGAGTTCAAACTTCATACATAATATCATTAAACCAAGCTCTTTCACCTTGACCTTGGCCCAAGGTCAAATTCTGATTCTCAAGGTCACAACATACTTTTGCCTATAGAACAATGACTTCGACATTCAAAGTTCAAACTTCATACATAATATCATTAAACCAAGCTCTTTCACCTTGACCTTGAGCCAAGGTCAAATTCAGATTCTCAAGTTCACAACAAACTTTTGCCTATAGAACAAAGACTATTTGACCTTCAGAGTTTAAACTTCATACAAATAATTGTTCAGTCATGCTCTTTCACTTTGACCTTGACCCAAGGTCAAATTCTCATTCTCAAGGTCACAGCAACTTTTCCCTACAAAACAAAGACTGTTTGACCTTCAGAGTTCATACTTTATACATATCATGCTTGGGCCCAGCTCTTTCACCTTGACCTTGACCCAAGGTCAAATTCTGATTTTCAAGGTCACAACAAACTTAAGTCTATAAAATAAAGACTGTTTGACCTTGAGAGTTCTAACTTTACACAAATATTCCTTGCATCAAACTCTTTCATCGTGACCTTGACCAACGGTCATTAGTTTGATTTCAAGGTCACAACTGACTTTGGTTGATTAGATATTGAGCTTTGCTCAGATTAAGATTAATCGTGATGAGAATAATCACAGTACTTAGCTTTCATTCATGACATTGGTTAAAGCCCAAATAATCATTCTCAAGGTCTTAACAATCATTTACTCTTGGCGAATTTACACTTTTTGTCCTATCCTATTTATTCTTCACACAAGTAGTCCTTCTTATTTGAACTTAACATAGTATAAGAAAGATAACTCTTTTATTCTTGTTCTCTGTTCTCTTTCTTTTTTTTTTCTTAGTAGCATTACAGATCTGTCCTTTCATGTTGTTGTCATTTTCTATTAATAGAAATTATCTCATTTCAAAATCATTGTGCAATTCTGTTTTGAGAAAGTAATTGTAAAGGATTTGATATCCATAGAGCATGGAGTTTAAATCTTTCGAAAACATGAAAGGTATTTATCATCTTTTTCTTCTTTTTTGTCAATAAATAGATAAGAGTCCCAAGTTGGACATAAGCTCTTTTGACTCATTTGCTGAAGTGAATAAAGTACTAAAGCGACTATTCTTTTTTCATCTTCTTTATTCGGATTTTAACTCTTCAGTTCCGAGGAAGGTCTAATAAAGGAGGAATCCGTCTGTTGCTTGCAACAGTAGCCATCTAGTTATTATTATTATTATTATTATTCTTACCCCCAAACCAATCCAGAGACTTTACAACAAATTACCGCATCATAGGATAAAATGGAAAGTGTCATGAGAAAGAGCAAATAAAGATCTTAATTTAAAAATTTTTTCTTGTCGAAAAGTTTACATATGCCCCCGCTAGAGGTCATCAATGGTCAAATCTTTAAAACCTTATAACTCCTAAACTAACCGTGCGATTTGAATGAAATTTGTTTTATATTGTTCTTTGGGAAATTTGCAAACTTTTATACGCTTACATGCTAGATAAAATATTTACGGTTTTCGCGCTATTTTGAGTTGAAAATGGAACTTTAAATTGGCACAGTGCCAATTTCTACAGTTTTTGAGATTTTGAGTTGAAACTTGGATGGTAGGTTACTTATAGGTAGTTATTGATGATGACCCAGTTTCAAGGTCAACAAAAAAAAATCTAGCCAAAAAGTATCTGAAATCTGGAAACAAAGACATCCCCTAAAATGCCTATATTCCATTTTAGTGGTTTATACTTCTCCATCATGTGATCCATGGTGATCATGGTTTAAACTTGTCTATCTCAAATCACCATATTATTAATTATGGAACCGATTAACTTGCGGTACATGTAATATTAGTACACATATACTACATAGGAAATATGTTATTTCAGTATTTTCAAAGTAATGCACCGACATCATCCAAATGGAATATAAGGTCAGAGTCAAGCAAAATCTAATCTGTGACCTTTCCCAATAAACAATTGTGGGATACATGATGAAATACTCATAAGCAGCCTATATATATAAATTCACCTGAAGATATGTGTAACAACCATCCCCTCCCCCTTTGGCACAAAATTCCTCATCAACTCAATGAAAAATCTCAAAAAGAGATTTCTAGTATACATTTTTCTATCATTATTCAAATTTGACAACACACTGATTTTTAATGAATTTAAAATTTTTTACTGCACAAGAAATACACTTTCACAAAAAATATACTTTTTTAGCCTGTAATAACCTTGACCTTTGATAATTGACCTTAGGTACCTTTAGGTACCTTTGTCCCAGAGGATCTATCCTAATGAACATTAATATTAAATATGAACAAATTCTGATGTAGGGTTTAGAAGATATGAGCATAGACAGACAGACAGACAGTATGGTGACTTTATGCTGCTCCATCATGTTCATATGTGAAAGATTTCTATGTGGTCATCATTACAGTCAATGAACATGGTAAATTGAAGAAATTTCTATAGGGCTAGGTGTTTGGTCAGTATCTTATCAGCTGTACATAGCACACAGAAGAGGAGGTGGACAGAGATACAAACATCCAGATACTGTGATATTTATTGGCGTGTCATAATACTTAGTGATAAATCAGATTTCGTTTTTCAAAACTGTCACATTTAAATCAATGTGCAATGAAGTGAAATGAATTTCAAACCGATTCTGAGTGAATATGTTCAGATAATGGAATACCTGTTAAGAATGTTTTGTTTTCAACTTAGCCACGAATAGTGAAGGAAATCAGACAACATGAACAACATGTATCATTTGTTATGGCCTGGCCTTGAACTTCACTTACCTTCATTTAGCAGCACAGTCACATTTGATGAAATTATCTATCATATCAAATAGGTAACAAATGCTGATTTTGAGAATTTTCATCAATCAGGCAAATGTTGCCCTTCATTATTTCACTTGACATGAAAGAAAAATTCGACAACAGGTTGCATCTGCATTTGGAAATTGTGAGTGGAAGTGCATCAAATGTCATTCAGTTTCCAAGTATACTGAAAATAGAAATAAGCCTGTGTTTGTGAAACACGAATGCCCCCGGTGGCATCTTTGTTAGGATAAACACCATTTTCTGTTGAGTAAGTGAAAGGTCAAAGTCAAGGTGACGAAGTCAAAACTTTTGCTATCAATGAAATGGTCTTCTCACAAGGAATACACATGTGAAATATGAAAGCCCTATCACTTACTATTCAAAAGTTATGCCCAATGTTAAAGTTTTTGAAAAGTAGGTCAAAGGTCAAGGTCACGAGGACAAAACTTTTGCTATCAATGGAAAGGTCTAGTCACAAGGAATACACATGTGAAATATGAAAGCCCTATCACTTACCATTCATAAGTTATGCCCAATGTTAAAGTTTTTGAAAAGTAGGTCAAAGGTCAAGGTCACGAGGTCAAAAAGCCCTATCACTTACCATTCAAAAGTTATGCCCAATGTTAAAGTTTTTAGTTCGGACAAACAGACAGACAAACAGACGGACAGGCCAAAAACTATATGCCCCCGAATCTGTGATTCCGGGGGCATAAAAATATGTATATGATAAAAGAAGGGATGAATTCAGAAAGTCAACTCAGAAGGGAATACTTAATGTATAGGTTAATACCGACTCATTGATTTTAAAAGTGTGCACATATTATTAAGTCATATGAAGCACAGGTAAATGACACATGCCTTATGAACCAATAAATGTCTCCATCATTTCGAATAAAGCCTATGCAGGCTTTCTACTCTACCTTGATGAAAAAGTAGGAAAAAAGTAGGAGTAGTCAATGAAAAAAAGTAGGAGAAAAATAGGAAAAAGTAAGAATTGATAGGGGAAAAGTAGGAAATTTTCCATCACTTTTAGCGACAACTTTCAGTAAGTATGACACGCAAATCACAGTAAGCAATGATTGTAGACTGGTAATGTTCATCTTTGAAGAAATCAAAGAGAGAAATTAGGACAGATTGATATTTCAAGTAAAATAAACAGAATGGGCGAGCGAAGCGAGGCTGAAATTTTTAAAAAACTTTGAATCAGATGTCGACGACAAGCGAAGCAAGTAATTTTTTACTGAAAAAGTAGGAATAGTAGGAGGTTTTGAAGAAAAAGTAGGAAAAAATAGGATCAAAATAAAAAAGTAGGAAAAGTAGGAAATAGTAGGAATAAAGCCTGTGTTTGTGAAACACGAATGCCCCCGGTGGCATCTTTGTTAGTATTAACTTCATTTTCTGTTAAGTATGTGAAAGGTCAAGTTCAACAATTTTGGTAACAATGGAAAGGTCTTGTCACAAGGAATACAGATGTGAAATATGAGAGTCCTTTCACTTACCATTCAAAAGTTATGCCCAATGTTAAAGTTTTTGAAAATTAGATCAAAGGTCAAGGTCAAGAGGTCAAAACTTTTGGTATCAATGGAAAGGTCTTGTTGCAAGGAACACAGATGTGAAGTATGAAAGCCCTATCACTCACCATTCAAAAGTTATGCCAAATGTTAAAGTTTTTGAAAAGTAGGTCAAAGGTCAAGGTCACGAGGTCAAAACTTTTGGTATCAATGGAAAGGTCTTGTCGAAAGGAACACAGATGTGAAATATGAAAGCCCTATCACTTACCATTCAAAAGTTATGCCCAATGTTAAAGTTTTTGAAAAGAAGGTCAAAGGTCAAGGTCACGAGGTCAAAAATTTTGGTATCAATGGAAAGGTCTTGTCACAAGGAACACACATGTGAAATATGAAAGCCCTTTCACTCACCATTCAAAAGTTATGCCAAATGTTAAAGTTTTTGAAAAGTAGGTCAAA
The DNA here is from genome assembly GCA_033119305.1 of Pinctada imbricata. Classification (NCBI taxonomy): domain Eukaryota; kingdom Metazoa; phylum Mollusca; class Bivalvia; order Pterioida; family Pteriidae; genus Pinctada; species Pinctada imbricata. The sequence goes on from VSWD01000003.1 coordinate 1,849,922, forward strand.
GGTCAAGGTGAAGGTCAAGAGGTCAAAAAGTTTGGTGTCAATGGAAAGGTCTTGTCACAAGGAACACATATGTGAAATATGAAAGCTCTATCACCTTCCATTCAAAAGTTATGGCCAATGTTAAAGTTTTTCAAAAGTAGGTCAAAGGTCAAGGTCAAGGTCACAAGGTCAAAAATTTTGGGATCAATGGAAAGGTCTTGTCACAAGGAATACACATGTGAAATATGAAAGTTCTATCACCTTCCATTCAAAACTTATGCCCAATGTTAAAGTTTTTTCTGACAAACAGACAGACAAACAGATGGACAGGCCAAAAACTATATGCCCCCGAATCTGTGATTCCGGGGGCATAAAAAGTAGGAACAGTAGAAAGCCTGCCTATGCTAACACAGTAAATTATGCCTGTCAGAATTGATTTTAACAAACCAAACAAGTTTAAGAGCCATATCTCTGTAACACAATATTAGGTGAACATGAGAATAGAAAGGCAGCATTCTCTCTACATTCTGATCGCTGCAGTGTATAAATTATTGTTATACCCTTGTCAGTATCTCTATATAAAATCCCCATAGGAAAAATGCCTATAAATTCGAATATTTGACCAAGCGGTCAATATTTACATCAATATTGGCCCTAGGGCAATATTTCAAAAAATATTGACTGATAAACGGTACATCATTTGTGACGTCACGTCATTGATGACGCTATTAGCTCTATCTATTTTTCCGCGCTCTTTCTCTTATAGAAGAAAATGAACGTAAACATGCCGGACTAATCGGTACATTGCTGCAGTATTGATGTAAGGTATAACAAAACAATTATTGACTGGGAATTCGGGCAATATATGATTTGTTGGACCTTCAGACAAAATATAGCCCTCAGCCTTCGGCCTCGGGCAATATTTTATCTTCAGGTCCAACAAATCATATATTGCCCTCATTCCCAGTCAATAATTGTATAATATCAGGCATATTAAAAAATATTATGATCGCTGAGTGATTTAAGTCCCCTACCCGCAGCATAAATTTTACGTTGGTCGCTCGGTTAATGGCACACAAACTTAATTCTATTTTAGGCCTGGTGTACTTCCAGTTCGCTAAGCTCTGCCCTTTCAGGTGCTATAAAGTTTGTGCAGAACAATATTTGAACAGAAATAACAACTAGCAAGCTGTGATTTGTTGTCTAGTTATTCCCCTTGTCACATGAACCAATCAAATTATCAACTCGCCAGAGATTAATCTACAATTTGATCTAAATGGGTCCTTTGGACCCGATGAAATTTGACCAATGGGTCAGCAGAATTTTATGGGTCCCAAGTACTATAAAGCCTACACTGGCGCAGCAAGATACGCCTGTTGGGATTTTTTTCACAACACCAAAATATCTAAGTCCCATAACTCCATAAGGACAAATCTGATGAACCTGAAAATCGAAAGGCAGCTTCCTCTTCAAAGTCTGATCACAATATTCAAATATCATGAAAATCTGTTGACGTATATTCAAGTTATTGCGTTCCATGCACCTATATTTTGCCCTTAGCTTAACATGAATGTGCATATACCCCCCCCCCCCATTACACATAATTACTGCATAATGTGACAAAAAATTTAAGAACCCGTTATATATGTGAAACCTTTCTACTTTAAGTATAAAAAATTTTAAATCATTTTGACCAAAAATAGATTTTTAAAGAATTTTTAACTATTTTAGTATATTTTTACATTGTATCTAAAATATCTAAGTCCCATAACTCCGTAATGACAAATCGGATGAACCTGTAAATCAAAAGGCGGCTTCTTCATTAAAGTCTGATCACAATGTGGAAATATCATGTAAATCCGTTGACGCATATTCAAGTTATTGCATTCCATGCGCCTATATTTTGCCCTTAGCTTAACATGTACAAATGTATGTGCATATACCCCCCACCCCTCCCATTACAAATATCTCATATCTCTATATATCAAAATTAAAAACCTGTTTCATATGTCTAAGAGCATCCTTTCTACCTTAAGTATACAAAATTTCAAAACATTTCGATCAGAAGTAGATTTTTAAATAATTTTTAACTATTTTATTATATCTTCACTGTATCTTAAAATATCTAAGTCCCATAACTCTGTAACGACACATCGAATGAACCTGAAAATCGAAAGACGGCTTCCTCTACACAGTCCAATCATAATGTATGAATATCATGAAAATCTGTTCACGCATATTCAAGTTATTGTGTTTCATGCGCCTATATTTTGCCCTTAGCTTAACATGTATGTGCATATATCCCCCCCCCCTTTCCCATTACACACAATATCTCGCTTTTGTGACAAAAAAATTAAAAGCCCATTACATATGTCAAAGAACATCCTTTCTACTTGAAGTATACAAAATTTCAAATCATTTTGACCTGAAATAGACTTTTAAATAATTTTTAACTATTTTAGTACATGTATATTTTCACTGTATTTTAAAAATCTAAGTCCCGTAACTCTGTAACGACAAATTGGATGAACCTAAAAATAGAAAGGCGGCTTCCTCTCTATAGTCTGATCACAATGTACAAATATCATAAAAATCTGTTGACGCAAATTTAATTAATTGCGTTCCTTAAGCAGACGAACAGATGGACGGACTCCGCCATACAATAATACATCCCGTCAAATGACAGGCGTATAATAAAGGGTCTTTTCTTCGCTGCGTAACTCTGTAACGACAAATCAGATGAACCTGAAAATCGAAAGGCGGCTTCTTCTCCATTGTCCAATCATAATGTATGAATTTCGTGAAAATCCGTTGACGCATATTCAAGTTATTGCGTTCCATAGGCGTACGGACAGACAGACGGACGGACTTCGCCATACCATAATACGACCCGTCAATGACGGGCGTATAAAAAACCCGTTACATATGTCAAAGAACATCCTTTCTACTTGAAGTATACAAAATTTCAAAACATTTCAACCAAAATAGATTTTTAAAGACTTGTTAAATATTTCAGTATATTTTCACAGTATGTTAAAATTCTAAGTCCCATAACTCTGTAACGACAAATTGGATGAACCTAAAAATAGAAAGGCGGCTTCCTCTCCATAGTCTGATCACAATGTACATGCAAATATCATAAAAATCTGTTGACGCAGATTTAATTAATTGCTTTCCTTAAGCAGACGGACGGACTTCGCCATACCATAATACGTCCCGTCAAATGACGGGCGTATAATAAAGGGTCTTTTCATCGCTGCGTCTTAAGCTTGAGAATAGAAGTGATATGAATGGCTTGCGGCGTTTTATGTCCGCGAGATCATTATATTCCAGAAAAAATAGAAATAAAACAATGTATCTCACAAAATTCCATCTAAAAGTAAAATTTGCCAAATTAAGTAATTAATTGTTGTATATTTAGTTGCTTTATTTACGCATGTGATGCTTCGTACATGTGTATAGTACATAACTTTTATATCCAAACATTTTGATGCGCAGCAATGTCTCTTACAATACCATGGACATGATCAACCTTCTGTAAGGTTTAAATGACCAGACAAAATATAAACACGAGACAGTAATTTTACAGAAAACTCTCAATGTCGAGAACGATGAACTAAAGGGGACACATTGTACAAAAATGAATAATGCGTACAGTGGGACGCAGGATCTGGAATCAATGCCAGGGTCCTGGGGAATTTTTATGCATCAGTAATGCAGAACGCAGAAGTAGATTAATCCCTGGCCTTGCTGATTCGTGGCTCGGTGATAATTTGTTTGGTTCATGCAACTGGGGGAATTACTGGACAACAAACCATGGCTAGCTAGTTGTTATTTCTAATAAGCAAATTAGCTTCATTTTGGCAGATGCAATATGCATTTATGGGCCATTCCATAATTATTCTCGAATTTCAATCAAGCCTGTACTGATTTCAATGCCTAATAATCATAACAATTTACATGTTCTGAATGTATCAGACAATCCGAAAGTCACCAGACATACCAGAAAAATCTGGTAAAATTTGCTACAGTCTGGTAGAATATTTAAATTTTTTCTTCATAAACATGTTTGAATTTTTACAAAAATTTAAAATGTCTGGTAAGTTGTTAAAACTTTCGCGATGTCTGATATATAGTTACATAATATATTCATCATAAAATATCTTGATAATTTCAAGCAGTCTTTCCAATAACTCAGTTGCCCAACTCCAGTCTCAGTTCATAAAATGTATCGGTTTAATCGGATTTGCTGATGAAAAATAATTTGGTCCGATAAAAACAAACATTGTGTCTGAAAATTATTTGAACCGATGAATACCTCATTTATATAATAAAGATAAAATATTGCCCGAGGCCGAAGGCTGAGGGCTATATTTTGTCTGAAGGTCCAACAAATCATATATTGCCCTCATTCCCAGTCAATAATTGTATAATATCAGGCATATTAAAAAATATTATGATCGCTGAGTGATTTAAGTCCCCTACCCGCAGCATAAATTTTACGTTGGTCGCTCGGTTAATGGCACACAAACTTAATTCTATTTTAGGCCTGGTGTACTTCCAGTTCGCTAAGCTCTGCCCTTTCACGTGCTATAAAGTTTGTGCAGAACAATATTTGAACAGAAATAACAACTAGCAAGCTGTGATTTGTTGTCTAGTTATTCCCCTTGTCACATGAACCAATCAAATTATCAACTCGCCAGAGATTAATCTACAATTTGATCTAAATGGGTCCTTTGGACCCGATGAAATTTGACCAATGGGTCAGCAGAATTTTATGGGTCCCAAGTACTATAAAGCCTACACTGGCGCAGCAAGATACGCCTGTTGGGATTTTTTTCACAACACCAAAATATCTAAGTCCCATAACTCCATAAGGACAAATCTGATGAACCTGAAAATCGAAAGGCAGCTTCCTCTTCAAAGTCTGATCACAATATTCAAATATCATGAAAATCTGTTGACGTATATTCAAGTTATTGCGTTCCATGCACCTATATTTTGCCCTTAGCTTAACATGAATGTGCATATACCCCCCCCCCCCCCCCCATTACACATAATTACTGCATAATGTGACAAAAAATTTAAGAACCCGTTATATATGTGAAACCTTTCTACTTTAAGTATAAAAAATTTTAAATCATTTTGACCAAAAATAGATTTTTAAAGAATTTTTAACTATTTTAGTATATTTTTACATTGTATCTAAAATATCTAAGTCCCATAACTCCGTAATGACAAATCGGATGAACCTGTAAATCAAAAGGCGGCTTCTTCATTAAAGTCTGATCACAATGTGGAAATATCATGTAAATCCGTTGACGCATATTCAAGTTATTGCATTCCATGCGCCTATATTTTGCCCTTAGCTTAACATGTACAAATGTATGTGCATATACCCCCCACCCCTCCCATTACAAATATCTCATATCTCTATATATCAAAATTAAAAACCTGTTTCATATGTCTAAGAGCATCCTTTCTACCTTAAGTATACAAAATTTCAAAACATTTCGATCAGAAGTAGATTTTTAAATAATTTTTAACTATTTTATTATATCTTCACTGTATCTTAAAATATCTAAGTCCCATAACTCTGTAACGACACATCGAATGAACCTGAAAATCGAAAGACGGCTTCCTCTACACAGTCCAATCATAATGTATGAATATCATGAAAATCTGTTCACGCATATTCAAGTTATTGTGTTTCATGCGCCTATATTTTGCCCTTAGCTTAACATGTATGTGCATATATCCCCCCCCCCTTTCCCATTACACACAATATCTCGCTTTTGTGACAAAAAAATTAAAAGCCCATTACATATGTCAAAGAACATCCTTTCTACTTGAAGTATACAAAATTTCAAATCATTTTGACCTGAAATAGACTTTTAAATAATTTTTAACTATTTTAGTACATGTATATTTTCACTGTATTTTAAAAATCTAAGTCCCGTAACTCTGTAACGACAAATTGGATGAACCTAAAAATAGAAAGGCGGCTTCCTCTCTATAGTCTGATCACAATGTACAAATATCATAAAAATCTGTTGACGCAAATTTAATTAATTGCGTTCCTTAAGCAGACGAACAGATGGACGGACTCCGCCATACAATAATACATCCCGTCAAATGACAGGCGTATAATAAAGGGTCTTTTCTTCGCTGCGTAACTCTGTAACGACAAATCAGATGAACCTGAAAATCGAAAGGCGGCTTCTTCTCCATTGTCCAATCATAATGTATGAATTTCGTGAAAATCCGTTGACGCATATTCAAGTTATTGCGTTCCATAGGCGTACGGACAGACAGACGGACGGACTTCGCCATACCATAATACGACCCGTCAAATGACGGGCGTATAAAAACCCGTTACATATGTCAAAGAACATCCTTTCTACTTGAAGTATACAAAATTTCAAAACATTTCAACCAAAATAGATTTTTAAAGACTTGTTAAATATTTCAGTATATTTTCACAGTATGTTAAAATTCTAAGTCCCATAACTCTGTAACGACAAATTGGATGAACCTAAAAATAGAAAGGCGGCTTCCTCTCCATAGTCTGATCACAATGTACATGCAAATATCATAAAAATCTGTTGACGCAGATTTAATTAATTGCTTTCCTTAAGCAAACGGACGGACTTCGCCATACCATAATACGTCCCGTCAAATGACGGGCGTATAATAAAGGGTCTTTTCATCGCTGCGTCTTAAGCTTGAGAATAGAAGTGATATGAATGGCTTGCGGCGTTTTATGTCCGCGAGATCATTATATTCCAGAAAAAAATAGAAATAAAACAATGTATCTCACAAAATTCCATCTAAAAGTAAAATTTGCCAAATTAAGTAATTAATTGTTGTATATTTAGTTGCTTTATTTACGCATGTGATGCTTCGTACATGTGTATAGTACATAACTTTTATATCCAAACATTTTGATGCGCAGCAATGTCTCTTACAATACCATGGACATGATCAACCTTCTGTAAGGTTTAAATGACCAGACAAAATATAAACACGAGACAGTAATTTTACAGAAAACTCTCAATGTCGAGAACGATGAACTAAAGGGGACACATTGTACAAAAATGAATAATGCGTACAGTGGGACGCAGGATCTGGAATCAATGCCAGGGTCCTGGGGAATTTTTATGCATCAGTAATGCAGAACGCAGAAGTAGATTAATCCCTGGCCTTGCTGATTCGTGGCTCGGTGATAATTTGTTTGGTTCATGCAACTGGGGGAATTACTGGACAACAAACCATGGCTAGCTAGTTGTTATTTCTAATAAGCAAATTAGCTTCATTTTGGCAGATGCAATATGCATTTATGGGCCATTCCATAATTATTCTCGAATTTCAATCAAGCCTGTACTGATTTCAATGCCTAATAATCATAACAATTTACATGTTCTGAATGTATCAGACAATCCGAAAGTCACCAGACATACCAGAAAAATCTGGTAAAATTTGCTACAGTCTGGTAGAATATTTAAATTTTTTCTTCATAAACATGTTTGAATTTTTACAAAAATTTAAAATGTCTGGTAAGTTGTTAAAACTTTCGCGATGTCTGATATATAGTTACATAATATATTCATCATAAAATATCTTGATAATTTCAAGCAGTCTTTCCAATAACTCAGTTGCCCAACTCCAGTCTCAGTTCATAAAATGTATCGGTTTAATCGGATTTGCTGATGAAAAATAATTTGGTCCGATAAAAACAAACATTGTGTCTGAAAATTATTTGAACCGATGAATACCTCATTTATATAATAAAGATAAAATATTGCCCGAGGCCGAAGGCTGAGGGCTATATTTTGTCTGAAGGTCCAACAAATCATATATTGCCCTCATTCCCAGTCAATAATTGTATAATATCAGGCATATTAAAAAATATTATGATCGCTGAGTGATTTAAGTCCCCTACCCGCAGCATAAATTTTACGTTGGTCGCTCGGTTAATGGCACACAAACTTAATTCTATTTTAGGCCTGGTGTACTTCCAGTTCGCTAAGCTCTGCCCTTTCACGTGCTATAAAGTTTGTGCAGAACAATATTTGAACAGAAATAACAACTAGCAAGCTGTGATTTGTTGTCTAGTTATTCCCCTTGTCACATGAACCAATCAAATTATCAACTCGCCAGAGATTAATCTACAATTTGATCTAAATGGGTCCTTTGGACCCGATGAAATTTGACCAATGGGTCAGCAGAATTTTATGGGTCCCAAGTACTATAAAGCCTACACTGGCGCAGCAAGATACGCCTGTTGGGATTTTTTCACAACACCAAAATATCTAAGTCCCATAACTCCATAAGGACAAATCTGATGAACCTGAAAATCGAAAGGCAGCTTCCTCTTCAAAGTCTGATCACAATATTCAAATATCATGAAAATCTGTTGACGTATATTCAAGTTATTGCGTTCCATGCACCTATATTTTGCCCTTAGCTTAACATGAATGTGCATATACCCCCCCCCCCCCCCCCCCCCCATTACACATAATTACTGCATAATGTGACAAAAAATTTAAGAACCCGTTATATATGTGAAACCTTTCTACTTTAAGTATAAAAAATTTTAAATCATTTTGACCAAAAATAGATTTTTAAAGAATTTTTAACTATTTTAGTATATTTTTACATTGTATCTAAAATATCTAAGTCCCATAACTCCGTAATGACAAATCGGATGAACCTGTAAATCAAAAGGCGGCTTCTTCATTAAAGTCTGATCACAATGTGGAAATATCATGTAAATCCGTTGACGCATATTCAAGTTATTGCATTCCATGCGCCTATATTTTGCCCTTAGCTTAACATGTACAAATGTATGTGCATATACCCCCCACCCCTCCCATTACAAATATCTCATATCTCTATATATCAAAATTAAAAACCTGTTTCATATGTCTAAGAGCATCCTTTCTACCTTAAGTATACAAAATTTCAAAACATTTCGATCAGAAGTAGATTTTTAAATAATTTTTAACTATTTTATTATATCTTCACTGTATCTTAAAATATCTAAGTCCCATAACTCTGTAACGACACATCGAATGAACCTGAAAATCGAAAGACGGCTTCCTCTACACAGTCCAATCATAATGTATGAATATCATGAAAATCTGTTCACGCATATTCAAGTTATTGTGTTTCATGCGCCTATATTTTGCCCTTAGCTTAACATGTATGTGCATATATCCCCCCCCTTTCCCATTACACACAATATCTCGCTTTTGTGACAAAAAAATTAAAAGCCCATTACATATGTCAAAGAACATCCTTTCTACTTGAAGTATACAAAATTTCAAATCATTTTGACCTGAAATAGACTTTTAAATAATTTTTAACTATTTTAGTACATGTATATTTTCACTGTATTTTAAAAATCTAAGTCCCGTAACTCTGTAACGACAAATTGGATGAACCTAAAAATAGAAAGGCGGCTTCCTCTCTATAGTCTGATCACAATGTACAAATATCATAAAAATCTGTTGACGCAAATTTAATTAATTGCGTTCCTTAAGCAGACGAACAGATGGACGGACTCCGCCATACAATAATACATCCCGTCAAATGACAGGCGTATAATAAAGGGTCTTTTCTTCGCTGCGTAACTCTGTAACGACAAATCAGATGAACCTGAAAATCGAAAGGCGGCTTCTTCTCCATTGTCCAATCATAATGTATGAATTTCGTGAAAATCCGTTGACGCATATTCAAGTTATTGCGTTCCATAGGCGTACGGACAGACAGACGGACGGACTTCGCCATACCATAATACGACCCGTCAAATGACGGGCGTATAAAAACCCGTTACATATGTCAAAGAACATCCTTTCTACTTGAAGTATACAAAATTTCAAAACATTTCAACCAAAATAGATTTTTAAAGACTTGTTAAATATTTCAGTATATTTTCACAGTATGTTAAAATTCTAAGTCCCATAACTCTGTAACGACAAATTGGATGAACCTAAAAATAGAAAGGCGGCTTCCTCTCCATAGTCTGATCACAATGTACATGCAAATATCATAAAAATCTGTTGACGCAGATTTAATTAATTGCTTTCCTTAAGCAGACGGACGGACTTCGCCATACCATAATACGTCCCGTCAAATGACGGGCGTATAATAAAGGGTCTTTTCATCGCTGCGTCTTAAGCTTGAGAATAGAAGTGATATGAATGGCTTGCGGCGTTTTATGTCCGCGAGATCATTATATTCCAGAAAAAAATAGAAATAAAACAATGTATCTCACAAAATTCCATCTAAAAGTAAAATTTGCCAAATTAAGTAATTAATTGTTGTATATTTAGTTGCTTTATTTACGCATGTGATGCTTCGTACATGTGTATAGTACATAACTTTTATATCCAAACATTTTGATGCGCAGCAATGTCTCTTACAATACCATGGACATGATCAACCTTCTGTAAGGTTTAAATGACCAGACAAAATATAAACACGAGACAGTAATTTTACAGAAAAGTCTCAATGTCGAGAACGATGAACTAAAGGGGACACATTGTACAAAAATGAATAATGCGTACAGTGGGACGCAGGATCTGGAATCAATGCCAGGGTCCTGGGGAATTTTTATGCATCAGTAATGCAGAACGCAGAAGTAGATTAATCCCTGGCCTTGCTGATTCGTGGCTCGGTGATAATTTGTTTGGTTCATGCAACTGGGGGAATTACTGGACAACAAACCATGGCTAGCTAGTTGTTATTTCTAATAAGCAAATTAGCTTCATTTTGGCAGATGCAATATGCATTTATGGGCCATTCCATAATTATTCTCGAATTTCAATCAAGCCTGTACTGATTTCAATGCCTAATAATCATAACAATTTACATGTTCTGAATGTATCAGACAATCCGAAAGTCACCAGACATACCAGAAAAATCTGGTAAAATTTGCTACAGTCTGGTAGAATATTTAAATTTTTTCTTCATAAACATGTTTGAATTTTTACAAAAATTTAAAATGTCTGGTAAGTTGTTAAAACTTTCGCGATGTCTGATATATAGTTACATAATATATTCATCATAAAATATCTTGATAATTTCAAGCAGTCTTTCCAATAACTCAGTTGCCCAACTCCAGTCTCAGTTCATAAAATGTATCGGTTTAATCGGATTTGCTGATGAAAAATAATTTGGTCCGATAAAAACAAACATTGTGTCTGAAAATTATTTGAACCGATGAATACCTCATTTCTAATCATTATTTGGACCATTAAAAACTCTAAAATATCTGACATTTCATGGGAAGATTTCAAGAACTCTGTGATGCCCGATCGCTACCAATATTTTTCTGGGCTGGTAGAAATTCTTCTAGAAACTATACAAAAAACTAGTAAAATTTATCTTCCGGCTTGTGGCTGAAAAAAAGTTTTTGGAGAGACTGAATAATTTCAGGTCACTTATTGGAAAAAAATGATTTAGGTCAATTTATCAAGAGAAAATAGCAGATAATTGGCTAATAATGTGATGAAGAAAACACGGACTGGGCCAGTGGGACGTCTCTTTGGCTCATTCGTAGTGTTGTTTAATCGGACAAATTTCATAATCGATTATCGGTTTATAATCTGAGAGGATTTTAATCGATTATTTCGATTTAATCGAAAATGAATTTTACTTGCTTTTACAGAAAAGAATATGACAAGTAATGATAAAAACTTCACTAAATCTTATGCTAATATACATAATAAAATGTCTCGAGAGAAGTCCAACCACAGAATGATAAAATCTTGTCTAGCAAATGAAATATTTTGTCAAGATCACAGCAGTAATGGAGCCAATGGAGCCAAAAAAATATATGTGATTTTAATACTAATAGTTGGCAACACAGCAGATGCAGAGTTACGGGGGGGGGGGGGGGTTACCAATCGACCCAAGAGTAAGAATCTTCGTGGAGTTTAGGCTAACAGTATACTGTGAACTTCACTGACCTGGCCCCTTGTCCTTCTTACAAAGCTCGATCTGGAGTTGGGCGTAAAAGTTGGGTTTTTTTCTACAGTAGACGAGTGCAGTAGATATTAGAGCAGTTGCATTTATTTTACTTCTTACTTTACCACTACTTTTACCTCACCTCTACGCTTCAGTGGTCACTGTGGTTAGGGATTAGGCCGTGGTATTTAAAATTTGTTTTCCATCCTGATATTTCAAAGAAAGACACCCTCCAGTTAGGCGAAAACACACAATTTTTGTATTGTTGTCAATGACATGTATTATTCTGAAATTTTATTTTAGGCACATATCCACTGCACAAGTCAGGGGAGACGGGAATGTGAGCTATTATAGCTAAGTCGGGGTTTAAATAGATCCATTTGAGCCGTTTTTCATTTCGAGTAATAAAGCCGTAGAGGAACCTTTTTTTCAGTTAGACAGGATACCTTTGGCAATCTCGAATTAATTGTGAATGTATGCTTTTTATCTGGTATTTTGTCTCGAAAGGTACCAGTCCGCACACGTTAAACAGAATATTTCACAGCCATGGCTTTATATTGTTCAAAACACAATCCTGTCCTGAGGCGATCCAACTACAGTTACCTTTTAAAGCTGACCTGTCACTTTTTGACCATTTAAATGTGAAAGTAAAATCATGAGACGGACGGACATGCAGACGGAAAGAGCATTTATTTATGTAGCAAAAATTACAATGCTTAATGTTTCTTCGTCCGAAAAGGGGAAATTTACATAAAATGTACCCGTAAGTTTTATGTCTAAGATATGAAATGTACCCGTAAAACGTCAGGGTAGGTCAGCTTTAAAAGTTAACTGTAGTAGTCAATACTCGAGACCAAGATTATGTAACCCCTAACCGCAGTGACCACTGAAGCGTAGAGGTGAGGTAAAAGTAGTGGTAAAGTAAACTAAATGCAACTGCACTATTGACGTAACGCATCTGACGTTGAAGTTTTCTATTAGAGTACTTGTCACTACTATTCAATTCAATGATAATCCTAATTCAACCCATTGTATGCCTTAGAAAGTGTATTCTTTTCGAATTATTTACGCTACGACCGTTACTTTAATTCATGGTAACGATCGTCAATCTACTTTCGTTTTATTCGTACTTATTGTCATACGCGTACAAAATGTATTCGACCGAGAACTATGTCATTCTTTTCTAAGTTGTATATTTCCGATTATAATCAATTCTTGAAAACATAATTGATTAATCGAAATCGAAGGGTATTAGCGGTGATGGCGCCCAACGTAAATCCCACAAGAGATGGTGGTTAGGAGGGTTGTCGAGGAGGGGTAGGGAGGCCAAAAATTGAAAGGGGAGAGTAGTGTACCATCCGCGCAGCTCACTTCAGAAATCGGAAAATTGAAGTTTTCTCTACTTCGTCGGCATATGTTCCGGTTAAAATTATATAAGGATAGATCTCGAACTGTCGTAACTAACGGTGTATGATATATGTCTGTATGACCAATACTATGCTCACAGTGAAAGAAAATAGTTTTAGATGGGGAGATCTCTATGTTAATTTTAGCGCGACGTTGTCGACGTTCTCCATAGACTCAGTGTTAAAGATCGCCGACTTGGCACTAAAATTAACATAGAAAACTCCCTATTTTAAAACTATTTTCTTTCACTGCATGTGAGCGTAGTATTGGTCGTACAGACATATATCATACACCATCAGTTATGAGAGTTCGAGATCTATCTACCTATAAAAATTTTAAACGCAAAAATTGACGACAAAGTAAAGAAAACTTCAATTTTCCAATTTCTGAAGTGAGTTGCGCGGACAGTAGTAAACTGGCACGTACCTGTACTAGACTGGGCCTGTGGGACATCTCTTTGGCTCATTCGGTAGAGCATCAGACTTAACATCAGAACCTTACTAGTTCGATCCCAGGTGGGGGTAGTCTCCTGTTTTCTACAAAACTCCCAACTCGGCCCTTTGGGCCTCAGAAGTGTTTCCCATCAAAAATTGTATGTGCCCCCCCCCCCCTTCAGTTGGGGGCCCCTAAGCAAATATTAGTAGCCTGAGGAAATTTTTGGTCGCCAGGGCAGTTGGGCTAGTGAGTTTTCGCGATGACTGTGAAAACTTACTCGCACCTGTCAGCCTGCAGACGATCATTGAGTTTGACCCGGTATGTCTTGCACCGTCTCCCTCGGCTTACAATTTCTGTTAAGCTCCAATGAAATCAAATAAATAACTTCCCTTTAAGTAGCTTACCTAATTGAAATGAATTAAATCAGCATATAGAAGGTTATATTCAGCTCCATTTTCAGCGTCGCGCGGAAAATGCAACCTCGGCGTCCATCTTGTTTTCCTTGGAGATTTAGCTCGCCTGGCTCGCTTGGGTCCGCGAATTTCCTCTACATAGTTGAAACTGGATTTCTAGATTTCAACATGCTAAATCAAAATTTCAGTGCTTATAATCAAATGCTACTAATTTTTAAAGATGGAAAATTATTATTTTCTGCACAAGCTATATTCATACTAGCTGTAATAATGGGTTATCAAAACAGGTTAGGGTCGCTTATGTGCATGTTAATAATCGGAATCGGGTCCCGATTTCGATTAATTCCTTTTTACTATATAATCATGCTAAATCGTTATTATTTGTCCGATACATAAGCGGGCCTAAAAACGTAGTATTATTATTAAGGATTCCGACTTTTCCGTCGGAATCCTTTCTGTTATTGTATTGTCTTTTCTTTATTCTTATTCTTATTCTTAATATGAATTATGGCAAAGCCATTGTGAGGACGCAGATGAAATATAATTTCAATGAATCAATACCCATTGAATATTTTTTTTACTCAGATGAAATATAATTTCAATGAATCAATACCCATTGAATATTTTTTTACTAAGTTAATAAGAATAAAATATGTCATACGATATGTGTTCTTGTTATTTTTTCCAGCATCATTTTTACCGTCTTTATCAGCCTTTCGTAAGTTTTTTTCTTGAAATCCAGAGTCATCTACAGGAGAGGGGATATTATAGACAATTTCTAGATCGACAGCATGCACATAACTCGTAAATGCGGGGAAACAATTCTCAATGTCACAAAACAATCAGTTAAAACATGAAATCGCAATGCTTAATTTTGAAACATAAATGACAGATAAGAAAAATCTTAAACTATGCATTTTAATTCCTTGGACCTTGACGAAAACCAAGGAAAAGAGAACTCGGGTAAGAAAACTGTGGGCACAAACCTTTAAAATTAAAAAAGAAAAAAGAATTTTACTGTTTTCTGAAGTATTTGTATAATATGAATTATGGCAAAGCCATTGTGAGGACGCAGATGAAATATAATTTCAATGAATTAATACCCAATTTTCACCATACATCATTGAATATTTTTTTTACTAAGTTAATAAGATTTGGGAAATTATTTTTCCCAGCATCATTTTTATCGTCTTTATCAGCCTTACATTAGTTTTTTTTCTTGAAATCCAGAATCATCTACAGGAGGGGGATATTATAGACAATTTCTAGATTGACAGCATGTACATAACTCGTAAATGCGGGGAAACAATTCTCAATGTCACAAAACAATCAGTAAACATGAAATCGCAATGCTTGCAATTAATTTTGAAACATTAATGACAGATAAGAAAAGATCAAGTGATATCATCTTAATCTATACATTTTAATTCCTTGGACTTTGACGAAAACCAAGGAAAAGAGAACTCGGGCAAGAACACCGTGGACACAAACCATTAAAATTAAAAAAGAAAAAAAGAATTTTACTGTTTTCTGAAGTATTTATATATTGTAAGATTAACATGTATCTTGATTATTCAATGAATTCAATTAAACTTTTAAATGTTTACTTTTTAAATTTCATTGTGTGATGAAATGTCAGTTGTCGTATCAGGAATATGTATCCCCCCTTGCACCCACCCACCCCTCTCCCCTTTTACTTTCACCGGAAAAATTAGCATTCAAAGTGTAGAAGAGAGAGAAAACTTCCTTTTCGGCGCCGTCTATAGTGTTATCAGCAATATATCGTTTTATGGGATGATCTGGAAAAGGGGGTTAAAACTTACAAATTAAGAACAGTATAACATTAGTATTACGGGATTTTCCCTTCTAAATAATGTAAATTATTCAGTTTCCTATGTAATATCTGAAGACAAAATTCTTGCTCATTCCTTTACTTTAAAAGAGGGTGAAAGGGAGGGGCGGGAGGAAGGAGAGAGGGGGAGAGATAGGGGAAGAAGGAAAGGTGTGGGAGGGGAGTTAAGGGGGCGGAGAGAACGGGTACCTCATGTCTGCTCCCAATCCCCATAAAATGCAAGGATGAATGGGAGGGGAGGAAGGAGGCAGCTGGAGGGAGGCAGAAGGGAGGGAGAGAGAGGTTAGGAGGTGGGAGAAGGGAGCGGGACAGGGGAGAGGAGAGAAGTTAGTAGAAATCATCATCAGTCTACCACCTGTCCGCCCCCCCCCCCCTTTGAATACAATCAACCCCCCCCCCCCCCCTTTCTAAAAAAAAAATCTGAAGCCTTCACCCCTCTACCTCGGATCCGCTTATGATTTACCTCCAATGGAAAAAAATACCAAGCCTTATTTCTGACAGAAAAAAAGAAAAAAATATACTTCATGCTTTGAACAGAGCCCCAGCTATGTTGACCTATTTGTACTAAATACTGTAAATGATGATGTAAGTTGTGACGCGTTGTAAACAGAACCAAAGGCAGCAGACATTTAGAAGTTTGTGTTGGGATTTACGCTGCATAGATTTCCTGTATATTCTACATGTAGATCTTATATATGTGGAGAGAAACCACATTATTCGATTTACATGTATCAAAATATCAGCTGCAAATCATCCTCGAAAGCAGAATGAAGTTCGGTAAGTCGCTGATCGCGCTGATACTTTTTTGTTTGTTTTTTTCTCCCAG
Organism: Pinctada imbricata; assembly: GCA_033119305.1. Lineage (NCBI taxonomy): Eukaryota > Metazoa > Mollusca > Bivalvia > Pterioida > Pteriidae > Pinctada > Pinctada imbricata. Next base: position 1,866,807 of record VSWD01000003.1, read on the forward strand.
CATTATGAGTTTATCCATGGATTTTTCTGAGGGAGCTGTCGATGAAAGAAAGTCCGGGAAACAAAGTTGTATGCTGACGTCGCGTCGCATGCTGACGTCACATTGTAATTTTCAAAGAGGATATTCGGACTAAACATGATATATGTTGGAAATGATGGTGCAATGTCAGTATTACGTGAAGCAAAGTACAAATCATACATTGGGTCACTGGAGGAGTAAGCCAAACGAAGAATATTCAAAAGAGATCGAGAAATCTTGGTCATCGATGGGTTTCATTCTGACGTCAAGTGACATTGTCAAAAAAATAAGCTTGCGCTTCACGTCGATCAAATGGGCAATGGGGAGAATGACGTCATTGACCACGGTTTTGGAACCTATAGGTATAGCATAGAATTCAATTGAAAAACACTATTTTTCCTATATATATATACACGTGTTACCTTGATGAGGACTACGTCCGCGCCTGCGGCGCGGACTGCGTCCTCTATTATTATTATTCTTACCCAAAGATCGTTCCAGTCACTGTACAAAAAAGTGTCACTTCTTATGATAAAACAAATAGTATCATGTGAAAGAGCATATAAAGATCTTGAGGTAAAAAAATTTGTCGTCGAAAAGTGCACGTATGCCCCCGCTAGAGGTCACCAAAGGTCAAATCTTTAAACTCTTATAACTCCTAAACTAACCGTGCGATTTGAACGAAATTTGTTTTGAAATGTTCTTTGGGAAATTTGTAAACTTTTATACGCTTACATGCTTGATAAAATATTTACGGTTTTCGAGTTATTCCGAGTTGAAAATGGAACTTTAAATTGGAAAAGTGCCAATTTCTACAGTTTTTGAGATTTTGAGTTGAAACTTGGATACTAAGTTACTTATAGGTATTCATTTAATGTTGACCTACTTTCAAGGTCAAATTTTCAATCTCAAGGTCACAACAAACTTTTGCCTGTAGAACAAAAACTATTTGACCTTCAGAGTTCAAACTTCATACATAATATCGTTAAACCAAGCTCTTTCATCTTGACCTTGACCCAAGGTCAAATTTTGATTCTCAAGTCAGAACAAACTTTTGCCTATAGAACAAAGACTATTAGACCTGCTGAGTTCAAACGTCATACATAATATCATTAAACCAAGCTCTTTCATCTTGACCTTGACCCAAGGTCAAATTTTGATTCTCAAGGTCAGAACGAACTTTTACCTATAGAACAAAGACTATTAGACATTCAAAGTTCAAACTTCATACATAATATCATTAAACCAAGCTCTTTCACCTTGACCTTGACCCAAGGTCAAATTCTGATTCTCAAGGTCACAACAAACTTTAGTCAAGGTCTTAACAATTATTTACTCTTGTAGAATATACACTTTTTGTCCTATACTATTTATTCTTCACACAAGTAGTCCTTCTTATTTGAACTTAACATAGTATAAGAAAGATTACTCTTTTATTCTTGTTCCCTGTTTCTTTTTTTTTTCTTAGTTGCATTACATATCTGTACTTTCATGTTGTTGTCATTTTCTATTAATAGAAATTATCTCATTGCAAAATCATTATGCAATTCTGTTTTGAGAAAGTAATTGTAAAGGATTTGATATTGATGAGCATGGAGTTTAAAGCTTTCGTAAAGATGAAAGGTACTTAATATTTTTTCTTCTATTTTGTTGATAAATAAATAAAGAGTACCAAGTTAGACATAAGCTCTTTTGACTCATTTGCTGAAGTGAATAAGGTACTTAAGCAACTTTTCTTTTTTCCATCTTTATTCGGATTTTAACACTTCAGTTCCTAGGAAGGTCTAAGAAAGGAGGAATCCGTCTGTTGCTTGCAACAGTAGCCATCTAGTTATTATTATGGTTAATTATTATTATTCTTACCCCCAAACCAATCCAGAGACTTTACATTAAAGTACCGCATCATAGGATAAAATGGAAAGTGTCATGAGAAAGAGCAAATAAAGATCTTAAGTTATTTTTTTTTCTTGTCGAAAAGTTCACATATGCCCCCGCTAGAGGTCATCAATGGTCAAATCTTTAAAACCTTATAACTCCTAAACTAACCGTGCGATTTGAATGAAATTTGTTTTATATTGTTCTTTGGGAAATTTGCAAACTTTTATACGCTTACATGCTCGATAAAATATTTACGGTTTTCGCGCTATTTTGAGTTGAAAATGGAACTTTAAATTGGCACAGTGCCAATTTCTACAGTTTTTGAGATTTTGAGTTGAAACTTGGATGGTAGGTTACTTATAGGTAGTTATTGATGATGACCCAGTTTCAAGGTCAAATTATGATTCTCAAGGTCACAACAAACTTTTGCCTATAGAACAAAGACTATTTGACCTTGACACTTCAAACTTCATAAATACAATCATTGATCCAAGCTCTTTCACCTTGACATTGGCCCAAGGTCAAATTTTGATTCTCAAGGTCATAACAAACTTTTGCCTATAGAACAAAGACCATTTGACCTTGAGAGTTCAAACTTGGTGCAAATATTCCTTGCATCAAGTCCTTTCACCTTGACCTTGTCCCAAGGTCATTTGTTCGATTTCAAGGTCACAACAGACTTTTGTGGATAAAATATTGAGCTTTGATTAGATTAAGATGACTCTTGATGAGAATAAATTCAAATGCTTATCTTTTATCCATGACCTTGGTTCAAGGTCAAATAAACTTTTTCAAGGTCATAACAAACATTTACTCTGTAGATTTGATAGGATTTTGTTCTTAAATATTTATTCTTCACACAAGTAGTACTTCTTATTTGACCTTTACATAGTAAGATAGATAACTCTTTTATTCTTGTTCTCTGTTTCCTTTTTGAATCTTAGTAGCATTACTTGTCTGTACTTTCATGCTGTTGTCTTTCTCTATTTATAGTAATTTTCTTATTGCTAATTTATTGTGCAATTCTTTTTGGAATAGTAATTTAAAAGGATTTAAAATGGATAGAATAGATCTAGGAGTTTAAAGCCTACCTAAACTTGAAAGGTATTTATCGTTTTTTCCTCTTTTTTATAAATAGATAAGAGTCCCAAGTTAGACATAAGCTCGTTTGACTCATTTGTTGAAGTGAATAAGGTACTAAAGCAACTATTCTTTTTTCATCTTCTTTATTCGGATTTTAACATTTCAGTTCCGAGGAAGGTCTAATAAAGGAGGAATCCGTCTGTTGCTTGCAACAGTAGTCATCTAGTTATTATTATTATGGTTAATTACCCCCCACATCGTTCCAGTCACTGTACAAAAAAAGTACCCTTCTTATGTTAAAACGAAAACGATCATGTGAAAGACCATATAAAGATCTTGAGGTAAAAAAATTTTGTCGTCGAAAAGTTCACATATGCCCCTGCTAGAGGCCATCAAAGTTCAAATCTTCAAACTCTTATAACTCCTAAACTAACCGTACGATTTGAACGAAATTTGTTTTAAAATGTTCTTTGGGTAATTTGTAAACTTTTATACTCTTACATGTTCTATAAAATATTTACGGTTTTCGCGCTATTCCGAGTTGAAAATGGAACTTTAAATTGGCACAGTGCCCATTTCTACAGTTTTTGAGATTTTGAGTTGAAACTTGGATACTAGGCTACTTATAGGTAGTCACTTAATGTTGACCTACTTTCAAGGTCAAATTATGATTCTCAAGGTCACATCAAATTTTTGCCTATAGAACAAAGACTATTCAAAGTTCAAACTTCATACATAATATCATTAAACGAAGCTCTTTCACCTTGACCTTGACCCAAGGTCAAATTCTCGTTCTCAAGGTCACAACAAACTTTTGCCTGTAGAACAAAGACTATTAGACATTCAGAGTTTAAACTTCATATAAATAATTTTTCAGTCATGCTCCTTTACTTTGACCTTGACCCAAGGTCACATTCTCATTCTCAAGGTCACAGCAACTTTTCCCTACAAAACAAACACTATTTGACCTTCAGAGTTCATACTTTAAACATATCATGCTTGGGCCCAGCTCTTTCACCTTGACCTTGACCCAAGGTCAAATTGTGATTTTCAAGGTCACAACAAACTTTAGTCTATAAAACAAAGACTGTTTGACTTTGAGAGTTCAAACTTTAAACAAATATCCCTTGCATCAAACTCTTTCATCATGACCTTGACCCAAGGTCATCTGTTTGATTTCAAGGTCACAACTGACTTTGGTTGATTAGATATTGAGCTTTGCTCAGATTAAGATCAATCGTGATGAGAATAATCACAATACTTAGCTTTCATCCATGACATTGGTTAAAGGCCAAATAATCATTCTCAAGGTCTTAACAATCATTTACTCTTGTAGAATTTACACTTTTTGTCCTACACTATTTATTCTTCACACAAGTAGTCCTTCTTATTTGAACTTAACATAGTATAAGAAAGATAAGTCTTTTATTCTTGTTCTCTGTTTCTTTTTTTTTTTCTTAGTAGCATTACATATCTGTACTTTCATGTTGTTGTCATTTTCTATTAATAGAAATTATCTCATTGCAAAATCATTGTGCAATTCTGTTTTGAGAAAGTAATTATAAAGGATTTGATATCCATAGAGCATGGAGTTTAAAGCTTTTGTAAAGATGAAAGGTACTTAATTTCTTTTTTCTTCTATTTTGTTGATAAATAAATAAGAGTCCCAAATTAGACATAAGCTCTTTTGACCCATTTGCTGAAGTGTATAAGGTACTTAAGCAACTATTCTTTTTTCCATCTTCTTTATTCGGATTTTAACACTTCAGTTCCGAGGAAGGTCTAAGAAACGAGGAATCCGTCTGTTGCTTGCAACAGTAGCCATCTACTTCTTATTATTATTATTCTTACCCCCAGATCGTTCCAGTCACTGTATAAAAAAGTACCACTTCTGATGATAAAACAAAAAGTATCATGTGAAAGAGCATATAAAGATCTAGAGGTCAAAAAATTTTGTCGTCGAAAAATTCACGTATGCCCCCGCTAGAGGTCATAAAATGTCAAATCTTTAAACTCTTATAACTCCTAAAGTAACCGTACGATTTAAACGAAATTTGTTTTAAAATGTTCTCTCGGAAATTTGTAAACTATTATATGCTTACATGCTCGATAAAGTATTTACGGTTTTCGCGCTATTCCGATTTGAAAATGGAACTTTAAATTGGCACAGTGCCAATATCTACAGTTTTTGAGATATTGAGTTGAAACTTGGATACTAGGTTATTTATAGGTAGTCATTTAATGTTGACCTGCTTTCAAGGTCAAATTATGATTCTCAAGGTCACAACGAATTTTTGCCTATACAGCAAAGACTATTTGACCTTCAGAGTTCAAACGTCATACATAATATTGTTAAATCAAGCTCTTTCACCTTGACCTTGAACCAAGGTCAAATTTTCATTATCAAGGTCACAACAAACTTTTGCTTTTAGAACAAAGACTATAGCACCTTCAGAGTTCAAACTTAATACATACTAACATTAATCCAAGCTCTTTCACCTTAACCTTGACCCAAGGTCAAATTCTGATTCTCAAGGTCACAACAAAATTTTTCCTATAGAACAAAGACTATAACACCTTCAGAGTTCAAACTTCATGCATAATATCAATAAACCAAGCTCTTTCACCTTGATCTTGACCCAAGGTCAAATTCCGATTTTCAAGGTCACAACAAACTTTTGCCTATAGAACAATGACTATTTGACCTTCAGAGTTTAAACTTCAAACATATAATTATTCAGCCACGCTCTTTCACCTTGACCTTGACCCAAGGTCAAATTCTCATTCTCAAGGTCACAGCATCTTTTGCCTATAAAACAAAGACTATTTCACCTTCAGAGTTCACATTTTATACATATAATGCTTGGGCCCAGCTCTTTCACCTTGACCTTATCCCAAGGTCAATTTCTCATTCTCAAGGTCACAACAAACTTTAGTCTGTAAGACAAAGACTGTTTGACCTTGGTATTTCAACCTTTACACAAATATTCCCTGCCTCAAACCCTTTCACCATGACCTTGACCAAAGGTCATTTGTTCAATTTCAAGGTCACAACAGAGTTTGGTTGATTATCGATATTGAACTTTTCTCAGATTAAGATCAATCGTGATGAGAATAATCACAATACTTATGTTTCATCCATGACATTGGTTCGATGCCACATAATCATTCTCAAGGTCATAAGAATAATTTAATCTTGTTGAACTTCACATAGTATAAGAAAGATAACTCCTTTATTCTTGTTCTCTTTCTATTTTATTTTCTTAGTAGCATTACATATCTGTAATTTCTTGTTGTTGTCATTTTCTATTAATAGAAATTATCTCATTGAAAAATCATTGTGCAATTCTGTTTTGAGAAAGTAATTGTAAAGGATTTGATATTGATAGAGCATGGAGTTTAAGCTTTCGTAAACATGAAAGGTATTTATCATTTTTGTCTTCTATTTTGTTGATAAATAAATAAGAGTCCCAAGATAGACATAAGCTATTTTGACTCATTTGCTGAAGTGAATAAGGTGCTAAAGGTACGTTTTTTCCATCTTCTTTATTCGGATTTTAACACTTTAGTTCCGAGGAAGGTCTAATAAAGGAGGAATCCGTCTGTTGCTTGCAACAGTAGCCATCTAGTTCTTCTTCTTCTAATTATTATTCTTACCCCCAAGCCATTCCAGAGACGTTACAACAAAGTACGGCATCATAGGGTAAAATGGAAAGTTTCATGAGAAAGAGCAAATAAAGATCTTCATTTAAATTTATGACCTTTAAAACCTAATGACTCCTAAACTTACCTTACGATTTGAACGAAATATGTTTTATATTGATCTTTGGGAAATTTGCAAACTTTAATACCCTTACATGCTCGATAAAATATTTACGGTTTTCGTGCTATTTGAGTTGAAAATGGAACTTTAAATTGGCACAGTGCCAATTTCTACAGTTGGAAACTTGGATGGTAGGCTACTTGTAGGAAGTCATTGATGATGACCTAGTTTCAAGGTCACATTATGATTCTCAAGGTCACAACAAACTTTTGCTTATAGAACAAAGACTATTTGACCTTGACAGTTCAAACTTCATAAATACAATAATTGAGCCAAGCCCTATAACCTTGACCTTGGCCCAAGGTCACATTTTGATTCTCAAGGTCACAACAAATTTTTGCCTATAGAACAAAGATCATTTGACCCTGAGAGTTCAAACTTGGCGTAAATATTCCTTGCATCAAGTCTTTTCAACTTGACCTTGACCGAAGGTCATTTGTTCGATTTCAAGGTCAAAACAGACTTTTGTTGATAAATTATTGAGCATTGATTAGATTAAGAGGACTCTTGATTAGAATAAATTCAAATGCTTATCTTATATCCATGACCTTGGTTAAAGGTCAAATTAACTTTTTCAAGGTCATAACAAATATTTACTCTTGTAGAATTCACAGGATTTTGTCCTTAACTATTTATTCTTCACACAAGTATTACTTCTTATTTGAACTTTACATAGTAAGATAGATAACTCTTTTATTCTTGTTCTCTATTTCTTTCTTTTTTATTCTTAGTAGTATTTTTTTCTTTTATTTTGTTGATAAATGAATAAGAGTCCCAAATTAGACATAAGCTCTTTTGACTCATTTGCTGAAGTTGATATGGTCCTAAAGCAACTACTCTTTTTCCATCTTCTTTATTCGTATTTTAGCACTTCAGTTCCGAGGAAGGTCTAATAAAAGAGGGATCCGTCTGTTGCTTGCAACAATAGCCATCTAGTTATTATTCTTCTTATTATAATTCTTACCCCCATATCGTTCCAGTCACTGTACAAAAAAGAACCACTTCTTATGATAAAACGAAAAGTATCATGTAAAAGAGCATATAAAGATCTTGAGGTAAAAAAAATGTCGTCGAAAAGTTCACATATGCCCCCGCAAGAGGTCATCAAAGTTCAAATCTTCAAACTCTTATAAATCCTAAACTAACCGTACGATTTGAACGAAATTTGTTTTAAAATGTTCTTTGGGAAATTTGTAAACTTTTATATGCTTACATGCTCGATAAAGTATTTACGGTTTTCGCGCTATTCCGAGTTGGAAATGGAACTTTAAATTGGCACAGTGCCAATTTCTATAGTTTTTTTTTTGAGATTTTGAGTTGAAACTTGGATACTAGGTTACTGATAGGTAGTCATTTAATGTTGACCTACTCTCAAGGTCAAATTTTCATTCTCAAGGTCACAACAAACTTTTGCCTGTAGAACAAAGACTGTTTGACCTCAGAGTTCAAACTTCATACATGATATCTTTTAACCAAGCTCTTTCATATTGACCTTGACCCAAGGTGAAAATTTGATTCTCAAGGTCACAACAAACTTTTGCCTATAGAACATAGACTATTAGAGCTGCAGAGTTCAAACTTCATACATAATATCATTAAACCAAGCTCTTTCACTTTGACCTTGACCGAATGTCAAATTTTGATTCTCAAGGTCACACCAATCTTTTGCCTATAGAACAAAGACTATTAGACATTCAAAGTTCAAACTTCATACATATTATCATTAAAACCAAGCTCTTTCACCTTGACCTTGACCCAAGGTCAAATTCCTATTCTCAAGGTCACAGCAACTTTTCCCTACAATACAAAGACTATTTGACCTTCAGAGTTCATACTTTATACATATCATGCTTGGGCCCAGCTCTTTCACCTTGACCTTGACCAATGGTCAAATTCTTATTTTCAAGGTCACAACAAACTTTAGTCTATAAAACAAAGACAGTTTGACCTTGAGAGTTCAAACTTTACACAAATATTCCTTGCATAAAACTCTTTCATCATGACCTTGACCCAAGGTCATTTGTATGATTAAGGTCACAACTGACTTTGGTTGATTAGATATTGATCTTTGCTCAGATTTAGATCAATCTTGATGAGAATAATCACAATACTTAGCTTTCATCCATGACATTGGTTAAAGTCCAAATAATCATTCTCAAGGTCTTAACAATCATTTACTCTTGTAGAATTTACACTCTTTGTCTTATACTATTTATTTTCACACAAGTAGTCCTTCTTATTTGAACTTAACATAATATAAGAAAGATAACTCCTTTATTCTTGTTCTCTGATTCTTTTTTTTTCTTAGTAGCATTACATATCTGCACTTTCATGTTGTTGTCATTTTCTATTAATAGAAATTATCTCATTGCAAAATCATTGTGCAATTCTATTTCGAGAAAGTAATTGTAAAGGATTTGGTATCTATAGAGCATGAAGCTTAAAGCTTTCATAAAGATGAAAGGTACTTAATTTTTTTTTCTTCTATTTTGTTGATAAATAATTAAGAGTCCCAAATTAGACATAAGCTCTTTTGACCCATTTGCTGAAGTGTATAAGGTACTTAAGCAACTATTCTTTTTTCCATCTTCTTTATTCGGATTTTAACACTTCAGTTCCGAGGAAGGTCTAAGAAACGAGGAATCCGTCTGTTGCTTGCAACAGTAGCCATCTACTTCTTATTATTATTATTCTTACCCCCAGATCGTTCCAGTCACTGTATAAAAAAGTACCACTTCTGATGATAAAACAAAAAGTATCATGTGAAAGAGCATATAAAGATCTAGAGGTCAAAAAATTTTGTCGTCGAAAAATTCACGTATGCCCCCGCTAGAGGTCATAAAATGTCAAATCTTTAAACTCTTATAACTCCTAAAGTAACCGTACGATTTAAACGAAATTTGTTTTAAAATGTTCTCTGGGAAATTTGTAAACTATTATATGCTTACATGCTCGATAAAGTATTTACGGTTTTCGCGCTATTCCGATTTGAAAATGGAACTTTAAATTGGCACAGTGCCAATTTCTACAGTTTTTGAGATATTGAGTTGAAACTTTCTTTGATTTGATTTGGAATTTTCTTCAAGAAGGTAGAGAGTTGGAACCCTTCGACATCATTAATATAGACACTTATTTCACGTTTCAGTGTGGAGCAGTTAAAATCGTTCCCCGTGGCCTGATGTTTGTCAAGTGTATTAATTACTTCTTTCCAGCTCTGTCACCTGAAAGAAGCTTTGTTTTGGCCTTTTATCAATGAGACATAAAATATATTTTTTTGCTATTTCGGATACTAGCCATTTCACCGATAAATATCATCGAAATTAAAGGAGTTTAACATCTTAGCACCATCCCTCCAATGCTATTTTGAAAAAAAGATTTTATTTGGATATGCTACTGAATCGACCCTACAGGAAATTTGGAGCCGCGCGCTCTCTGTAATGTAAATGTAAAAATCTAACTTCTAAAGATTAAAGAGGGCGCTACTGAAACCATTTATGGTGGCGCCGCCACAAAGCATCACTGATGAGAATTTAATATTCGAAACACGTGTCTGGTGCATGTAAATTGATTTGGAATTTTCTTCAAGAAGGTAGAGAGTTGGAACCCTTCGACATTATTAATATAGACACTTATTTCACGTTGCAGTGTGGAGCAGTTAAAATCGTTCCCCGTGGCCTGATGTTTGTCAAGTGTATTAATTACTTCTTTCCAGCTCTGTCACCTGAAAGAAGCTTTGTTTTGGCCTTTTATCAATGAGACATAAAATATATTTTTTTGCTATTTCGGATACTAGCCATTTCACCGATAAATATCATCGAAATTAAAGGAGTTTAACATCTTAGCACCATCCCTCCAATGCTATTTTGAAAAAAAGATTTTATTTGGATATGCTACTGAATCGACCCTACAGGAAATTTGGAGCCGCGCGCTCTCTGTAATGTAAATGTAAAAATCTAACTTCTAAAGATTAAAGAGGGCGCTACTGAAACCATTTATGCTGGCGCCGCCCAAAGCATCACTGATGAGAATTTAATATTCGAAACACGTGTCTGGTGCATGTAAATTGATTTGGAATTTTCTTCAAGAAGGTAGAGAGTTGGAACCCTTCGACATTATTGGATACTAGGTTATTTATAGGTAGTCATTTAATGTTGACCTGCTTTCAAGGTCAAATTATGATTCTCAAGGTCACAACGAATTTTTGCCTATACAGCAAAGACTATTTGACCTTCAGAGTTCAAACGTCATACATAATATCGTTAAATCAAGCTCTTTCACCTTGACCTTGAACCAAGGTCAAATTTTTATTATCAAGGTCACAACAAACTTTTGCTTTTAGAACAAAGACTATAACACCTTCAGAGTTCAAACTTAATACATACTAACATTAATCCAAGCTCTTTCACCTTAACCTTGACCCAAGGTCAAATTCTGATTCTCAAGGTCACAACAAAATTTTTCCTATAGAACAAAGACTATAACACCTTCAGAGTTCAAACTTCATGCATAATATCAATAAACCAAGCTCTTTCACCTTGATCTTGACCCAAGGTCAAATTCCGATTTTCAAGGTCACAACAAACTTTTGCCTATAGAACAATGACTATTTGACCTTCAGAGTTAAAACTTCAAACATATAATTGTTCAGCCACGCTCTTTCACCTTGACCTTGACCCAAGGTCAAATTCTCATTCTCAAGGTCACAGCATCTTTTGCCTATAAAACAAAGACTATTTCACCTTCAGAGTTCACATTTTATACATATAATGCTTGGGCCCAGCTCTTTCACCTTGACCTTATCCCAAGGTCAATTTCTCATTCTCAAGGTCACAACAAACTTTAGTCTGTAAGACAAAGACTGTTTGACCTTGGTATTTCAACCTTTACACAAATATTCCCTGCCTCAAACCCTTTCACCATGACCTTGACCAAAGGTCATTTGTTCGATTTCAAGGTCACAACAGAGTTTGGTTGATTATCGATATTGAACTTTGCTCAGATTAAGATCAATCGTGATGAGAATAATCACAATACTTATGTTTCATCCATGACATTGGTTCGAGGCCACATAATCATTCTCAAGGTCATAAGAATAATTTAATCTTGTTAAACTTCACATAGTATAAGAAAGATAACTCCTTTATTCTTGTTCTCTTTCTATTTTATTTTCTTAGTAGCATTACATATCTGTAATTTCTTGTTGTTGTCATTTTCTATTAATAGAAATTATCTCATTGAAAAATCATTGTGCAATTCTGTTTTGAGAAAGTAATTGTAAAGGATTTGATATTGATAGAGCATGGAGTTTAAGCTTTCGTAAACATGAAAGGTATTTATCATTTTTGTCTTCTATTTTGTTGATAAATAAATAAGAGTCCCAAGTTAGACATAAGCTATTTTGACTCATTTGCTGAAGTGAATAAGGTGCTAAAGGTACGTTTTTTCCATCTTCTTTATTCGGATTTTAACACTTTAGTTCCGAGGAAGGTCTAATAAAGGAGGAATCCGTCTGTTGCTTGCAACAGTAGCCATCTAGTTCTTCTTCTTCTAATTATTATTCTTACCCCCAAGCCATTCCAGAGACGTTACAACAAAGTACGGCATCATAGGGTAAAATGGAAAGTTTCATGAGAAAGAGCAAATAAAGATCTTCATTTAAATTTTTTTTTTCTTGTCGAAAAGTTCATATGACCTTTAAAACCTAATAACTCCTAAACTTACCTTACGATTTGAACGAAATATGTTTTATATTGATCTTTGGGAAATTTGCAAACTTTAATACCCTTACATGCTCGATAAAATATTTACGGTTTTCGTGCTATTTTGAGTTGAAAATGGAACTTTAAATTGGCACAGTGCCAATTTCTACAGTTGGAAACTTGGATGGTAGGCTACTTGTAGGAAGTCATTGATGATGACCTAGTTTCAAGGTCACATTATGATTCTCAAGGTCACAACAAACTTTTGCTTATAGAACAAAGACTATTTGACCTTGACAGTTCAAACTTCATAAATACAATAATTGAGCCAAGCCCTATAACCTTGACCTTGGCCCAAGGTCACATTTTGATTCTCAAGGTCACAACAAATTTTTGCCTATAGAACAAAGATCATTTGACCCTGAGAGTTCAAACTTGGCGTAAATATTCCTTGCATCAAGTCTTTTCAACTTGACCTTGACCGAAGGTCATTTGTTCGATTTCAAGGTCAAAACAGACTTTTGTTGATAAATTATTGAGCATTGATTAGATTAAGAGGACTCTTGATTAGAATAAATTTAAATGCTTATCTTATATCCATGACCTTGGTTAAAGGTCAAATTAACTTTTTCAAGGTCATAACAAATATTTACTCTTGTAGAATTCACAGGATTTTGTCCTTAACTATTTATTCTTCACACAAGTATTACTTCTTATTTGAACTTTACATAGTAAGATAGATAACTCTTTTATTCTTGTTCTCTATTTCTTTCTTTTTTATTCTTAGTAGTATTTTTTTCTTTTATTTTGTTGATAAATGAATAAGAGTCCCAAATTAGACATAAGCTCTTTTGACTCATTTGCTGAAGTTGATATGGTCCTAAAGCAACTACTCTTTTTTCCATCTTCTTTATTCGGATTTTAGCACTTCAGTTCCGAGGAAGGTCTAATAAAAGAGGGATCCGTCTGTTGCTTGCAACAATAGCCATCTAGTTATTATTCTTCTTATTATAATTCTTACCCCCATATCGTTCCAGTCACTGTACAAAAAAGAACCACTTCTTATGATAAAACGAAAAGTATCATGTAAAAGAGCATATAAAGATCTTGAGGTAAAAAAAATGTCGTCGAAAAGTTCACATATGCCCCCGCAAGAGGTCATCAAAGTTCAAATCTTCAAACTCTTATAAATCCTAAACTAACCGTACGATTTGAACGAAATTTGTTTTAAAATGTTCTTTGGGAAATTTGTAAAATTTTATATGCTTACATGCTCGATAAAGTATTTACGGTTTTCGCGCTATTCCGAGTTGGAAATGGAACTTTAAATTGGCACAGTGCCAATTTCTATAGTTTTTTTGAGATTTTGAGTTGAAACTTGGATACTAGGTTACTGATAGGTAGTCATTTAATGTTGACCTACTCTCAAGGTCAAATTTTCATTCTCAAGGTCACAACAAACTTTTGCCTGTAGAACAAAGACTGTTTGACCTCAGAGTTCAAACTTCATACATGATATCTTTTAACCAAGCTCTTTCATATTGACCTTGACCCAAGGTGAAAATTTGATTCTCAAGGTCACAACAAACTTTTGCCTATAGAACATAGACTATTAGAGCTGCAGAGTTCAAACTTCATACATAATATCATTAAACCAAGCTCTTTCACTTTGACCTTGACCGAATGTCAAATTTTGATTCTCAAGGTCACACCAATCTTTTGCCTATAGAACAAAGACTATTAGACATTCAAAGTTCAAACTTCATACATATTATCATTAAAACCAAGCTCTTTCACCTTGACCTTGACCCAAGGTCAAATTCCTATTCTCAAGGTCACAGCAACTTTTCCCTACAATACAAAGACTATTTGACCTTCAGAGTTCATACTTAATACATATCACCAATGGTCAAATTCTTATTTTCAAGGTCACAACAAACTTTAGTCTATAAAACAAAGACAGTTTGACCTTGAGAGTTCAAACTTTACACAAATATTCCTTGCATAAAACTCTTTCATCATGACCTTGACCCAAGGTCATTTGTATGATTAAGGTCACAACTGACTTTGGTTGATTAGATATTGATCTTTGCTCAGATTTAGATCAATCTTGATGAGAATAATCACAATACTTAGCTTTCATCCATGACATTGGTTAAAGTCCAAATAATCATTCTCAAGGTCTTAACAATCATTTACTCTTGTAGAATTTACACTCTTTGTCTTATACTATTTATTTTCACACAAGTAGTCCTTCTTATTTGAACTTAACATAATATAAGAAAGATAACTCCTTTATTCTTGTTCTCTGATTCTTTTTTTTTCTTAGTAGCATTACATATCTGTACTTTCATGTTGTTGTCATTTTCTATTAATAGAAATTATCTCATCGCAAAATCATTGTGCAATTCTATTTTGAGAAAGTAATTGTAAAGGATTTGGTATCTATAGAGCATGAAGCTTAAAGCTTTCATAAAGATGAAAGGTACTTATTTTTTTTTTCTTCTATTTTGTTGATAAATAATTAAGAGTCCCAAATTAGACATAAGCTCTTTTGACCCATTTGCTGAAGTGTATAAGGTACTTAAGCAACTATTCTTTTTCCCATCTTCTTTATTCGGATTTTAACACTTCAGTTCCGAGGAAGGTCTAAGAAAGGAGGACTCCGTCTGTTGCTTGCAACAGTAGCCATCTAGTTTTCTTTCTTTTTCATTAGTTTATGTGCGAACTTATATTTGAGCCAATTATCATGGCTTTTACACTCTGATTCGATAGGTTCAACTTTGGTGAAAGACGAAGTACTTCTCGAGGGATCAAGAGTTTGAGTACACAGGTCATGAACCCAAAACTAAATAATAGAAACGTATTATTCGAGCATTATATAACCAATGTACTTAAATATATCATTTGTCCCATAGTCTACTTGGAAGACGGTTATTAACACTTTTATAGACATTGCAACATTTTCATCAGTGCATGGTTCGCACAGATAATTGCTGGTCAGAATTTTTTTGGGATGATTACAATATGAGTCCGTTAACAATTTTTGAAAACTCCTTTTCCCCAGTTTCAAAATCATTTATTTTTTACTTTTTAAGGACAAATAATTTAGGGGTTATATCAGAAACACCCTTATATCTGCCCGATCGAACCATGCACTAAGTGGGTTGATACTATACATTTATTGCACAATGATTCGGTCGATATGATGATTTATGGAGTGAAAAAACCAATATCGACCGAGGCCGAATGAAAATTTGAAGAGAAAATGGTAACTTCCGTTTTGCTTCTATAACACTGCTCACTTTCACTTTTTTCTCAGATAGATGTACACAAGATTTTGTATTAAAGTAAAATGTTTGACCCTTCATCTTTTATTTTCTTTCTATCTAAAAGTGCTGCAAAATATGTCGGCAACACTCAAGTTTGCTGCAGACTACAATTTTCTTCTACACAAAACAGGAAACGCGTCAATATGACCGGAAGCAGTTCAATACGACGATTAATCGCATTGCACGTGACCGCGTTTTGGCCAATGGGAAATCTTATAAACGGTTATGTAAATAAGAGTATATGATAAACTCTTTTATCGTCCCCTCGACATGTTCCCTCGCTTCCCTCGGGACCATATCTCGGTTGGTACACGATTTTTAAGAACCAAGAGATATGGTCCCGAGCGAAGAAAATAGTGTACCAATCGACTTAGTGCTTGGTTCAATCGGGCAGATACAGTTTTTCTTATATAACCTCTAAATCTGTCAAAATTGTATGCCTCGGGCAATATTGCTCTATTCACAAAATGAAAACAAGTTGAGTTTGTATTTAAAGGTCGAACTCCCCGGTGGGTAAGCCATCAAGAGTATATGGGGCAATGGGCGGTTCTTATCTCACAGCGTCTATAAAAATAGCAAACAGCGTGCTGCGACAGAGCAGTGCACCAACTTGCACACGAGGACATAAGCGGCACAGGTATGCAATATATCCTTGCAACCGTGCTTTTTTCATACGCGGAGTCAATGGTTATTCACTGCGGTCTCGCTCTCGTGCTATGTAGGTATGAAGGTAGTTATTATTTATTCGGTCCCTTTAACATAGAGTTCTATGGGAAGGGGCTATCCCCATTGGGCCTCCATAACTCAGTGAAAAAAAATTGATTTGAAAAATATGCTATTCATCATAACAGAGATTGATAAATCATCTTACTTTTGACCGAAAAAAAATGGGGGTTAACGTTGCTTTTCTCCCCTTAAATTTTGATTGAAAAAAGGGGGGATGAAATGAACAGTTAAAACTAAAAAAAAATACCCCCCGTTTGGCACCCCTAAATATTTCTATCCAAAATAAATTTCACGTAAATGCTGTACATGCAATGAAAGTCTACAATCATTACTTTTCTTTTATATCTGTATTAATGAATATTATCCAATCACAGACGCGCTATCTTTTACTCCTTGGCCTCAGAAGGGAAGCGACTCCTTCGAAATAAATACTACCTGTATACCTCAAGGAAGCATAAAAATGAAATTTAGAATGTCTTCAATATGGCAAATGTGGTCCTTCTGGAAAGATTATTCTATTTTCTATCTATAACATCATCATATGTCGTGAAACTCTCTGATGGATGAAAAGTACCTAACCCCCTAACTGGAACCTTACGTTTTTCAGACTCGTTCAAAATACAGAAAATTTTGATTAAAAAAGGAATTTAACGCCATTTGTCAAGGAATTGTGTTATATATAGCTCATTCAACACAATATTCAATCTTATCTTAACATAATCACGGAATGTTAAAGACGAAAAGAGTATCATAGCAGGAGTTATCTGTTCTTATAAAGTTTTGATGGTTTTTTTTACACCCAATTTCAAGAATCAGGCATGTGCTCTTATCCTATCTCAACGTTGGATTTAAATTAGCATTATTTGAGAAGATTAAAGTGTATACTTTCACATTCATTACAGAAATACGTCTCCATGAACAAAGTATTGGAGTAAAGGTCATCAATGCAGGTGACCCCCTTGTTAAATTACATCAAATTTTAGGGGGTATACTTACAAAAAATTCTCTGAGATGAAGAACATTAATTAGATGTCTTATTTGACGTATCAATTCTTTCCTGGGGTACGAAGGATCCTTTAAGAATCATTCAAGGTAACGAAAAGGGTTGTATAAGGTTCCAAAGGGGAATAACTCTATAAAACTTTATGAAATTTGAAATTTACTACATTTATGTGAGCATGCTGCAAAATCTTAAGATTTTAAAGGAAACTATGAAATATGTCTGAACATAAATAGCGTTAAAGACTCAGTGAACAATTCCTCGTGCAAGAGCTACCAGGATTACTACTCTCCTGCTTACAAGTGGGCATTTCTATAGATCCATAGCAAATTTTCAGCTGCATATGACGGCAAAACTTTAAGTGCCTATATACCTATATACGATTATTTATCACGCCTCAGACAAAAATGTTGGAATCTGATTGGTCAGATTATGGTCACATGACGCCGTGAAAAAAGCCGTTTGAGGCTAGTAAATCCGTATCGGGCGAGTAGTTTATTATGACGTCAACCTGACGTCGTATCTTGCCGACGTAGCAAAACAAGATGGCGGCGACTAAGAGATTTGGACAGACTTCATCAACAGAAATTGACGAAAAAATACTTAAAGTTAATTCGTAGGTAGATTCCTTATAAACAATATTAAAAAATAACAATAACAATTGTTTTCAATGATTGATACGCTTAAAGGGAAGACATTTGAGTAAATTGTATGATACAGAGACCCCCACACATAAAGTTAGAGGTCTTCGACGTGATAAATTCGTTACACGGTTAGTTAGTGACCTGATACGGAAAAAATACATGGTGTGAAAAGAAAACCCGTATCGGGTTCGGCTTTCGCCTCGCCCGATACGGGTTTTCTTTTCACACCATGTATTTTTCCGTATCAGGTCACTAACTAACCGTGTAACTAATAATGTCATTCCAGAGGGAGTTTATCGATTTCATATGCTTTTACACATCAATTCATTCAAGAAAACACATAATCCTTTCAGCTAATTACTTACGTAAGATTTGATTCATTTTACGGAGCCCCTCCCCCCTTTTTTCCAACATTTTATTCAAATTGCCTATGTATTAAAAAGTCCGTCTCGAATGGAGCCAATTTGAATTTTGGATGATAAAATAATCTCAGCAGTACATTCTGAAACTACGTTTGCCAAATTGACACCTTTTTGTATGTAACGAATTGCAGACTGAACAAAAATGGCGACGGAACAGACTCCGACGAAGGTGATTGCATTTGATTGTTGTTTTTGTCTATCAACTGGGATTTCGACAAAATTTAGTTTGAGGAAGTGTTAAGATTTGAGGGAGAAAATTACAACTTTATTTGGGTCTGATTTACCGTTGCTTCAGTTTGTAGGAATTGTTTTCCATCGTTTGATCGCTTTTATGATTTTCACGAAATCGTTACCAGTTCTGTGGATAGGTATTAAGAGAAAAATACAACGACGAAGAGGATGTCGAATTTTTCGCCTCAGTAATCTCACAGGCAAGAAAAGAAAGATCGCCTGGCAATTATTCGTATGCGCCTCTAAGAAAATCAAGGCTTATAAAAAAAGTAGCGCATACGAATACCCGGACGATCTTTCCGCCTATGAGTAATTTTTAGATACCTTAGATGTTTTATAAAAATCATGTTTTGTATTGGTCAGAACTCCCCTCTACTGCTCTATGTACAGTATTCTTTATCCCTTTTATTAAGCAGTGGCTCCGTATACGAACATTATACAATTATTGACTGGGACTGAGGGCAATATATGATTTGTTGGACCTGAAGATAAAATATTGCCCGAGGCCGAAGGCGCGTAGCGAAGCGCGTAAATATAGGTAGAGCCTATTGCGTCATCAATGACGTGACGTCACAAACGATGTACCGTTTATCGGTCAATATTGATGTAAATATTGACCATTTGGTCAAATATTCGAATTTATAGGCATTTTTCCTATGGGGATTTTATATAGAGATACTGACAAGGGTATAACAATCGTATTTGTAAATTGTAGAGCTGGGTCTACGCACACAAACATGTTTTGCAGTAGACTTCTGCATATAGATAGTCTACATAGAGAGAGGGAGAGATTAGATAGACAGATACTTTATTTACCAAAATGGGCCCTCACGGGCATATATTATTTGATTTGTTACTGACCGTCTATAGAGATTTGTCGAGTTGATCAAGCCCATAGAAGGCGAGGCGAAGCTGAAAAAAATCTCTGTTGACGGTCAGTAACAAATATTTTTTTGAGGACCAAAATTTCTGTAATTTGTTGCCGAAAATTGTGTTTTACGACTCCTGTTACATGGGAATTCATTTATACAACTATGGCGGAACCGCTGACGGTCTATAGAAATTTAGACGGCGTGCACGTGACACGATTAACGCACTCTGATTGGTTCAAACCAGTCCGAGGCAAAATATATGGTGTTAAACAGGTTCAATTATTATACATGGTGCTTAACGACATATAAACAAATTTATAAAAATGTAAAGGTTTAAGAATAAACGCTTCAGATATAATCCATTATATCTAATATTCAAACCCTGGGGGATAAATATATTTGCATGTTACAACTTCCTTTGTACTTTTCTAGGTGTAGTCTTTGACGGAAGTAGATACAGCCCCGACCAGTCGAAAGTTTGATATTCGCTTTCAATTCGTAAACGAATTGAAAGCTTTTTGAAAGCTTTCAACATTTCGTCAGCGTTTGCTTTCAAAATTTTGAATACTCAAGAGATGACGAAATTTCGTCAGCGATTTTTCGTTAACTAATTTTCGTCAGCGATTCTCTGGCATTGAAACTTTTTGGTCAGCGATAGCTTTCAAAATTTTTGAAAGCTATAGTTAACGAAATTTCGTCAGCGATTAGCTTTCAAAAGATTTGAAAGCTATAGTTAACGAAATTTCGTCAGCTATAGCTTTCAAAATTTGTGAAAGCTAATCGCTGACGAAATTTCGTGAACTATAGCTTTCAAAATTGTTGAAAGCTAATCGCTGACGAAAATTTCGTTGACTAACTTTCAAAATTTTTGAAAGCTTTTCTCGTAAGCTATTTTGTGTCGAGAAAACCAAGATCGCCGAAATCAAAGCAATTATCTTCATAATTTGCTCGATGAATTAATGTTTAATTAAATAATGATTACGATGTTTATTCAGATTCATTATGAAAATATATATTCCTGGATTAAATTAAATATTGTGTCTTGTTTATTTGAAGATTCCGTGTTTCCCAGATCGGTTTGTTCCCCATACACCTACATGTACATGTACTTGGTTAAAAATAACATTATGGGGGTGAATGGGGCCATCAAAAGGATATGCTTGCACTAATTAGTTACCTTAATTTACCTGTATTTGTATTACCTGTAAAGGTATTCCATCTTTAAGTGTATATATGAACAACATCCATTTCATCTTAAATCTAAATGTACATATATATACCAGAACATTTACATCTGACCTGCCAAATTCTGACTAAATGAGGGGAATTTATAACCTTTGAAACCCTGGCTTCTCTGTGACTGTCGGAAGCTTTGAAAGATATTTCAGAATCGGTAAATTTTTAAAGTGCCACGCCGATAAAGAGACGGCTTTTTTCATCCTCTAAACTGTGCAGAGGAATTCGCCCGAGGCGTGCTGCAGCCATTGCAAAAACAATATGGCACCCGAGCGTTCAAAAAGCTTTCAAAATTTCGTCAGCGATAGCTTTCAAAATTTTCGTTAGCGATAGCTTTCAAAATTACGTCAGCGATTGCTTTCAAATATTTTGAAAGCTCCGAGATGACGACAATTTGAAAGCTCATAGCTAAGATTAGTTAACGAAATTTTCGTTAGCAATTTTTCGAAAGTTTTTAGAGCTTTCAAAGTTTCGTCATCTCAGCAGCTTTCAAAAAATCGCTGACGAATAGTTAACAAACTTTCGAATTTAGCTTTCAAAATTTCATCATCTCGGCGCTAAATTAAACTTTCGACTGGTTGGGGCTGTAGTACGCTTGCGTGGAAGTTGAGCAGTGCACGTGTATTGTAGCAGACGAATCTTTTACACAAAATTCACGATTTACGGATAAAAGTCTCGAGTCAGAGTACAATATATTAAAAGTATAATTTTATAAAACTCATAGCCTTCTTATAAATGTCATTTGTATGATTTTATGTCTAGAAAGACAGGTTTTTGATCAGTTGTACATGTACCTGACACATATGGATAATGACCATGTCCCTGTATACAGCACAAAATCGATAATTCAGAAAATCAGAAACCGAAGGCATACAAAATCAGGATAAAACAGGAACCAAAGCAAACAAACAAAAACCTCCACCATATGAAAAGAAGCGAATTCCCGATATGGGAGTGAGAACAGTACCGGGTTGCTCAAAACCCTGGCTAAATTTATCCACCGGATAAAACAAAGGAAGGGATCTCCAACAACACCAGGTTGTAGCACCCACAGCAAAACCCCAAAACACCCAATGTAAAAACATAAAGCAGATAAGCACAGAAAGAGACGCGTAAGGGACAAGGAACGTCAACGCACAACACAGAAACATCAAACACAAAGGACTACACATAAACCAACGGGACTAATGGGCAACCGGTGCCGACTTCGGACGGCCATCCGCCACGGAAACAGCAGAAGGTATGGTTATCCTGGATTACGTGCACACAACCCTCCCACTTTTCCAATTACCCAGAGGTCTCGAAGAACGTACAATTGTGGTGTAAAACAACCTCCTCACTGTCAGATGACCACACACAAACAAGACCGCAAAACGCAGGGGCCCAAGCAACACAGATGAATATGTAAATGGATATAAAAAGAGGGCGTACGTAATACAATCCGTGCTCTGCCGCCGCGAGCTCATGTATGTTGTCACCCGAGGAGTCCGACTGACATTCAGAGAGGACAGGTGGTCGGGGCCCTGTCTTCTCTAAAGAGGTTATCTAGTGGCTAGACTGCTAACCGCTGGTTAGTTAACCGCTGGATAACTTTTGTCCAGTTTCCGTTGCTCAAACGATAAATTGACCACTGGCTACCTAACCACTGGTTAAATTATTTAACCACTGGATAGATCATTTGACCAGTGGTTATTTTCCCATGATGCAAAGTAAGTTTGCTTAGAAACCAATATGGCAGCATTGTCTAAGGAGAAGGGACGATTTTTCTACGATAAAAGAAGTGAAAGAGTTACTATGTGCATAACATATTAAGTTTGTATATTCAAACGATTCACAAATCAAATAAAAATAATTATGTCACATTGAAATAACATCGATTTCAAGATTTTCCTTTCCTTTGAAACGACAGTGAAGGTAACGTCACTACGTCAACTTTTGACGTCATGCAGCAATAATATCGTTCGTTTTCCCGCCATGAACACATAACAGGTGCTACGCTGCAAGAGTGGGACATTTCATTTACGTTTTGAATTCCCGATGGTAAAGAAATGAAAAATACATACAATGTTATCTCTTTCAGTACGAAATAAACGGGTTAATGTAGAAAATCTGTACTGTGGGCTTAGATTTTGAAAAAAAGACAGCAAGATACGCCCATCGGGAATTCCTTTTTTTTGCACAATTCTTCATGTACCAAAATAATCTAAGTCCAATAAATTTGTAACGACAAATTGGGTGAACATGACTTCACCTACATATTCTGATGAAAGTGTCCCACAGTTTGAAGCCACTCCCCATGGGTCTATTGGGCATGGAAAACATACATTATACCTATGTAAAATCTTAAAAAAATATTCCTTAAAAATGCAAAAGTGGAAATTTTGACAAAATTTTTTCACTTGTAAGGTACCATTCATGAGACCTCATACCTACAAAATTCCATGACAATCTGAAGAGTGGTTATAGAAAAGAAGCAGAAAATGTATGAAAATCACCCCCCCCCTTCCTTTGTACATAAGAAAAAAATTCATAAAAAATCAAAAAAATAAAATTTAAGCATAAAATACATATCAAAGCATTAAATAAGTTTAATATGATAAATATGCAGTAAATGAGTGTGTAAAATCATACACTTATTGAGTTATGAAAAGAAAAAGTGCAAAAATGTGCATTTCTGACTAAGTCCGAAAAGACGTCAAAACGCGTCAAAAATTTGACTCCGAAGTGGAACCAAAAATAACAACACTTCTTTAGACATCTCTTTAAATCATCCTGATGCTTTCGGTTTGTCGATACATGCTTCGGTTCTGAAGCAGAAGTTTGTCAAAGAAGGGTACCCCCCGTGACCTACTTTTGCCTGTGGTGGCGCCATCTGTCGACGGATCCTGACGAAAAACTACAACACTTGTAGGGACCATTAGTACTTCATGCCTACCAAGTTTCATCCAAATCCCTTCAATGGTTCTGGAGAAGAAGTAGAAAATGTGAAAAATTTACGACGACGGACGACGACGGACGACGACGGACGATGGACGACAGACGGATTTATATAACAATAGCTCACTTGAGCCTTTGACTCAGGTGAGCTAAAAAGGCTTGGTGGACGATTATTTTGGAATTAAAACGGCCGACAAATACCAAATAAACCAGTTTTCAGCTACCGAATTGTGTAATTTACAGATTACATTTATATGCTATTTTATAAATTTAATTTCTTTTATTCAAGTTGGACATAATAAACATATTTAAAAACACAAAATACAGTAATCTGAACTTTGCACTTTGGGTAGAAAAAGAGGGGGGGGGGGGGCTCAAAATCTGTTACTGAGTACATGATCTTGCTATGAAATACAAATCATTTTCAGATTACATGTAGAAGACAAAATAAAATCTAGCAAGTGTAAGGCTTAATACCGGTATATTATTGCTCTT
This sequence comes from Pinctada imbricata, assembly GCA_033119305.1. NCBI lineage: Eukaryota > Metazoa > Mollusca > Bivalvia > Pterioida > Pteriidae > Pinctada > Pinctada imbricata. Next base: position 1,891,203 of record VSWD01000003.1, read on the forward strand.
TGAAACTAAATGCATGATAATTACAGAAATTTTGCTTAATTTTAAATTCTACTCTTTAAAATCTTGAAGAAAAATTGTATTGAATTCATGTCCATGTTTAAAAAAATTCTTTTGATGTGCTGTACGACACTTAAAAGTACCATTGCGGCAAACGGGAACCTGTATTTATCCACTGGTTAAATGAATTTGCTCACCTCTGACGACTGGCTAACTTTCCCTGGCTAAGTGGCGTATTTAACCAGTGGTTACGTCAATTTGACCAGCGGATAACGTTTGAGCAACGCAACTTAACCGGTAGTCAGAATTTAACCGCTTGATAAGGAATTTAACCACCAGATAACTTTAACCAGTGTTTTGAGCAACCCAGTCCAGATGCCCAGGAAGAGTAAGCATCTCCTGCTTGCATGCAACACCCACCGCTTCAATTCGGTAGAACTGTCATATCCTTTAATTTCCATTTTGGAAGATATAGTGTACAATCTTTGGTAGGATGGTTCAAATGGTCTATTATGGAAGCTGGAAATGTTCAAATGGTCTATAATGGAATGCTGGGAATAAGGATTGTGCAGGAGAGGCTGCAAAGGGTTATGTCGTCAAGAATATCACAAAGATGTCGAAATAAAATTCATTTTTTCAATCTTGTTTTTTAACATGTTTTGGAATGGTATATCCACACTTTCTTTTGAAAAAATTACAAGGAATATTATAGCATCTAATAAATCTGTCCGTCCTTAAGTAAACATCTCCTTTTTGGCCGGTACTTTTGCGCGGATCTGCATAAATTAGAGTAGACAATGGCCGGCGCTATACAGCATGTTTCTCCCAAGAGAAGATTGTGAAAATCTGGTTAAATAAAGTAAAATTACACATTGTAAAAAGTGTATATAGTTGTGTCACTGAACATAAAACGGATCTATTTGACTATATACCGAGGTATCATCTTTAAAAGATAAAACTTATTGCAGCAATGGTATAACAATGTTTACAAACATGTGTACAAGTAGCTGTGAAAACGACAGAGAAATTATTTTACTGAGAAAATTTTTGCAAATAGAGAAAATACGAAAATGATTTTTCGCATTCATGAACACGACAAAGGCTAGTGTATCTGAGGAGCTGAGAGAATGGCAACCTTGGAACATCGTCATCAAGCTAAGGAAAATTAACTATTTTGCAGCCAAAATCTTCTCTTTTGTCATACATCTCTGTCTGAATTTCTCCGTCATTGATTTTGATATCAAGATCCAAAAATGGTGTAGCTTTATTAACTGTGTTTACTTTATTCGATGTTAACTCTAGAGGATAAATTTGATTTTTGTAAAGGTCAAAAATGTGGGTTATCAATATTCAAAATATCATCAAGATACCTAGAGGTGCCGTTGAAACATTTCCAGTGGTCAAATTTCTTGAGTATTTGCAGATTTTGCATGAATTTCTTTTCGTATGTGTATAAAAACAAATTTGCAACAAGAGCTGCAGAATCGGTACCCATAGGAATTCCAATAACTTGTTTGTATAGAGTGACACTAAATCTTACAAAAAGTTGTCTAAAAGAAAGGACAAGGCTTTGCACAACTCAGATCGAGTCCATGATTTGTATGATTTGTATTATACCGATGAAAAGAATCCCATATCGGGAGTTCGCTTCTTTTTCATATGGTGGAGGTTTTTGTTTGTTTGCTTTGGTTCCTGTTTTATCCTCATTTTGTATGCCTTCGGTTTCTGATTTTCTGAATTATCGATTTTGTGCTGTATACAGGGATATGGTCATTATCCATATTTGTCATCCTTTAGTGTCAGAAGTACATATAAATGTTTTACCCTCTCGATCAGAACACTATTTAATAAGTTTTGATAAGCGAAATTTTATCTTCTCATGAGGGAGGGTGGTGTACATGTTAGAGAAGACGTAGGATGATATAGATTCGGAAAAATTAAATGATTTCAAATTTTTTTATCATTGTACAGTTTAGTAGCTGATGAGCATACGTTCTTATGCCCCTCTCTCATTGTGCTTTAATATCGTAGGTTATTCCGACGAGGATCAAATTATTTCCGCCCGACAGTGAGGTTCATTTTGATTAAATGTACGTTATTTTTTCCTTCTTTGCGCATTTTTTTTGATTTTCTTTGTTTTCGTAAGTTAGATTCGCGCAATTAATGTTTCATTCTTTCACTCTACCGGTACAACATGTATTCGATGTATTCGATGTAGTCGGCTATGCTGATTTTACCTTCTTCAAAAATACTGTAGATACTTAGTCGGATCCTCTGAGAGTACGTAATTAGCTCTTGTCTCTTTCAACTTTTCTCTACTTTCGTGTAGTATTTGTGCTCAAATTTTCTCGGAATGTATTCTAAAATTGTAGTTTTGATTCTTGGTGTATCCATTCTTTCGAAAATTTCGAAACATTTACCATGTTTAAAGGATCGGGGTTTTCATAGAAGGATATATAGAGAAAAGTTCACAATCACAAAAACGTCAGTGCTGTTCCAACTTATGTTTTCCGTTGGCGTTTACTAAACGTCATATACAAAACAAAGAGGAGCCAGCTAAACAATTTCTCAATCGATTTTATGAAATGACAATCAGCGGGTTTCCATATACATCCGAAAAAGACTGCCAGATCGTTGCGGTTAATGCGTTTTAAAAGGGTTCTCGTGACAAACAAGCTGCTCTTCAAATTCAATAGCACAGACAAGTAATTTTGTAAAAGAAATTTTCAAATGCATTGAAGAGACAGACGATCAACTCAACCGAAGTTGATCAAATTTGGCTACATGTGTATTCGGGGACTCCTGGCGCCAGTTTTACTAAAGGTCGTAAATTTTTGCGTAAACTTAAGCGTAAACTTAGGCGTAAATCAAGTTACGACAAATTTTACGTTTGCGTAGTTGCGTCTTACGAAAGGTCGTAACTTTGCGAGTAGACGTAAACTTAAGCGTAGACTTACGCATAACTTACGTGTGGAACTCTTTTGGTTGGAGACTGAAACATCCTTGACAACGATGAATAATTCTGGGAAAAATAGCGTTTTGATTGATTTCATGTTTTGAAAAATGAAGAAAGCTGAACGTTTGCGGTAATAAAAGATGGAAAAGCTTATGAATCTGACGGAAAACTTTTAAGAATTTTGCAGTTCCACATTTTGCCGTTTATTCGTGCCGTTACACATGAACTCGTCGTCTAGATTTCACCCCTCCCCCAAACGAACTATTGGGTAAGAAAATACTATTATACACACAAAAAAGGGGTATAATTTGTTACCCCCCGTTTACACTATGTTCCCGGCGGCCACGGAAGCCACGTTTCAAGCCACCGTGTACGAAACGTGGTGACCGTGCGACAACGTAGGGGAACGGGATCGACAAACGTAACTAGCCGTGGTTGCCGGGGCTGACGGGGCAAATGTTTAACCCTAGGTTTACACTATGTTCCCGGCGACCAAGGCAGTCACGGCGGCCAAAAACGTAGCACACCGTATGATTTTTGGTAGTTTTTATCTTGGTATTCGAGTTCTGTTAGGTCTCGTTACGTTTTCGCACGGTCTATCAAGGTATCCTTGACACGCCGCGGCTCCTGAATCCCGGAGACCTGACGGCGCACTGCGTTTCAACCTACGGCTTGTTACGGACGTTTGTACGTTTCCTCACGACCTGTCACGTTCTGATAAAGTCTGTCACGGTTTGTTACGATCCAATCAAGTTGGCCACGACTACCAAGTTCTGTCAAGGCCCACTACGATTAACCGGGAACAGGAGACTCAAAAAGCTGCATAAAAGGGTTTGGTTTGTTATACTTCTTGAGTGACCGTGCGTGCCGTGCAAGGCCGTAGTAGAACTTGAAATAAACCGTAACAAGCCGGGACGTACCGTGACGAAACGGCTAACACTTCCTTAGCTCGCCGTATGAAACCGTAGCTCACCTTGATAAAACGTGCATCTGCCCTAAAGCAGCCGCAGCTAAACGTGGCAGACCGTAACTCAACTTCGCTAGGATCGTAATTTGTTGAGTCATACTTTTGCTTCCCGTTCCGCTACGGACACTGTCCCAAGTTTTGTCACGGTCTGTAACGTTCTGTCACGTTGCCTTGCGTTCGACCCGTTTTGCTACGGTTTCTAAAGTAGGCCATCTGCACCGTGGGCTGCCGTGACAAATGTTTTGACAGTTTACCCCCCGTTTACACTATGTTCCCGGCGGCCACGGCGGCAAAGTTTCAAGCCACCGTGGACGAAACGTGGTGACCGTGAGACAACGTAGGGGAACGGGATCGACAATCGTAACTAGCCGTGGTTGCCGGGGCTGACGGGGCAAATGTTTAAACTGTCAAAACATTTGTCACGGCAGCCCACGGTGCAGATGGCCTTCTTTAGAAACATCAGAAATAGCTTAAAAAGTTGAATAATTCTCTCATTTATCTTTGATCAATTAGATTGATGTATAAATTCAGGAGCGGATCCAGGTAAGGGAGCGTGCCCAAAACCAAATACAGATGAGATGTCTGAGGGAGAAGGTTCAGGGGGATGATCGCCCCGACGAAATTTTAATTGTTTTAGCACTTTTGGTACCTAAACTCATCGGGTTATGTCGCATAATGTCGTCCTTTTGGACAATTTTGGTTGAAAAGTGGTTGTCAGAATAATCAAATTCTAGTACTTTACCCCTTACTTTGGCAAATTTAGGGGGGCGCCTCTCACACCCCTAACAGGTGCTCGTTGACGTTGTTTATTTAATTCCAATTTAAGTTCAGATAACCTTCAAATGTCAGTCAATTATGCTCCAAATCCGCCAATGAAACATTATCGGATACAAATACAAGATTCTTTATTTCTTGGGATTTGGAATGTCAGAACCATTTTGATGGATAAGCAAGAGGTTTTTTTTTTTTTTTTTCACAATATCCGTACAGAGCACCGTGCTAACAGTATGTGCATGTTACACATGATGCGCGGATCTTGAAAAGCAAGTCCTGGGTGCATGGTGCATGGTGATGACGGTGGTAGTGGTGTGTAAATAAATAAATAAATAAATAAATAAATTTATAAAAAAAATATGGCACTGTCACGATTTATCTATTTATCTAGCCGAATGAAAAATTCTATATTTGGCATGGGAAATATCATTTGCACGGCCGGGGGATTCGTCTTGTTAATTAAGACGGTTTTTGTAATTATTATTTCAAGCTTACCCCCCCCCCCCCCCCCCCCAAATAAGACCACAGACGATCATGCCCTACTTTTTTTATTTATGAATTGTAAAGCATGTTTCAACGAACGTCAAGTCGGTAAAAAAAGTACTTTAACTGTATGTCAAACTCCGCGGTCAAGGTCGCCGGTGCCAATACATGGAAAGGTCTTCTCGCAAGGAATCAATACGGAATGTGAAAGCTTTATTACAACAATTCAAAAGCTTACAAAAACTCTTGACATTATAATTTAAATAAAATCAACGAAAAATACGAAACTTAGATTGAAGTGAAAAAAAATGATGGTATCTGTAAATGAATGGGATTTAAAGTAAAGAATAATTTTAAACATATTTTAGAAATTTATATATAAACCGCAATTTAGAAAAAAAGAGAAAAAAATCGAAAAAAAGGCAAACAAAATCGTTGGTGAAACCCGTATTTTATTGATACTTCATATATTATGTTAATTATTTTTTTCTTCCTATTTTAGAATTGTTTCCAACTGTTAATACTAGCCTGAGTACCGTAAACTTATGGAATAAGTTATAAATAACTTTTTGTGTACATGTACAAATATTTTAATCATTAATGTTATCATGCATATTATATCTTTAATATTCATTTCTTGTCTAGACACGTCAAGTTAGTTCTGACGAAGAAATTACATGTAGGCCTATAATACTTTTATTTTCTTTTTTTTTTTCTCTCTTTTTTTTTTTTTTTTTTTGATATTCATATTTTTAGACAAAGAATAATGAAATGAAATCTGAAAGGTAGAAAAAGAAAAACAAAAAAGTTTAATGAGTATATTTTAAAAAGACGAAGAGCGAAATAGTTTTCGAACGTGTTCCATAAATACGAATCGGCTTCGTTGCTATGACACTATGTAAACACACCGTGAGCTAATTTTTGCAGGAAGTTTAAACTTTTCAGCATTCAAAACGTCAAATACACGCTTCTTCTTTCGGAAAACTTTCTTCCATTACGTGTTTGTATGGTTTTATCCGAAAATTTAGTCCCTTCTTTTCTGTTTATGACTTACGTGTAGACTTACGTGTGGTCGAGGGCAGTCGTAGATTTACGCCAAAATTTACACGTAAACTAAGTTTGTCGTAAGTTACGACTTTTAGTAAAACAGAAAAATCATGAAAAATGTCGTAACTTACGCCTAAGTCTGAACTTACGCCTAAGTTTACACTTAGGGAGCAACCATTTGATTTTTATGGGGGGGGGGGGGGGGCAGGAAGACTTTTGCCAGCCGGAAAATTTTTTTTCGGCCGTTTTCAGAGCCGGAAAATTTTTTTCGCCGGCCCTTCGGGCCGGATTATTTTTTTTTGGAATTTTTCAATGTTGAAAATTACTCTAAAGTTTAAATAATTCAGCGTGATTTTTCGGCCATATTAAACATCAAACACAGAATGAGTTCATCCCTTGCCAGCAGATCACTTCATTTTAATTTCTTGAATGGCATATGATGCCTATTATTCACTCCATAAAGTGTGTTCCATTTTTTATACCAAGTTTATGATACACAAAGTGTTTACTGGGCAGTGGAAAGGTCGGAAGAGAGGGGGGAGGGGCAATGTCACGATCTGGAAATTTTTTTTCGCCGGCCCTTCGGGCCGGAAAATTTTTTTCCCTAAAATTTCGATCCGGAAATTTTTTTTTGCAAAGTCTTCCTGCCCCCCCCCCCCCCCCCCCCATAAAAATCAAATGGTTGCTCCCTTACGACCTTTAGTAAAACTGGCGCCTGGACCCGGTTGCACAATGCGTTGTTAAATTTAACTATAAGTTAAAAGTTAACTTCAAGTTACATGTTAACTCATAGTTAGCTAACTACGTAGTTAAATCCGGTTGCACATTCACGTAGTTAGCTAACTATGAGTTAACATTGTGTTAAGAATTTAACCATAGAGTTAACTCTTAGTTGATATGATTTACCCATGATGCAACTGAAATCAGACTTACAACTGAACCCATCCTTAGTTATTCTTCCTATTTTACATGATAGAACTTGTAAAAAACAAACATTTATACTTCAAAACGTTTGTTTAGCGATGTTGACGACTATGGTGACGTCATTACGTTCTTCTTATATGACGTCATTTTACCCTTTATGTGCGCTTACATGTGACGCCATTTGGCACTTTATTTGCCGTCATGGTAGAAATGGGAGGGGGAGGGGAGATTCCTAAATATTCGTGCCATTTATGCAGTTAGAGTGTTTTGTTTTGTTTTGTTTTTTTCTTTTCGCTTGTGTTCTTTGAAAGGAACCAAATTTACAAAGGAATCTTTATTCTAAAGTTAAAATAAAGCGCAAGCTTTTTTGAAGCAACACATTTTGATAAATTCTGTCTAAAAAATCAGCCTGTGCGAACGTCAATCTGTAACAATATTTCAGAAAGATCTCACCCCAATCTATGATCTCACCAAGTCTTATGTAGAGATTAGTCGTCTAAGAGGGTCTTACACTTCATAGAACATTCGTTGTTAATCATTACAAAACCTACTTATCATAAGATTCAATCGCCTTTTGCGCTAAGATCCAACCGAGATCGGCTCCAAAACTGCACGTTCTTTTCAAGATCTCACCCCAATCTATGATCTCACCAAGTCTTATGTAGAGATTAGCCGTCTAAGAGGGTCTTACACTTCATAAAACATTCGTTGTTAAGCATTACAAAACCTACTTATCATAAGATTCAAGCGCCTGTTGCGCTAAGATCCAATCGAGATCGGCTTCAAAACTGCACGTCATTTTCAAGATCTCACCCCAATCTATGATCTCACCAAGTATCGTGTTTGTCATGTGTTTATTATTGTAAATTTTCAAGCATTACCAATGTCCTTTATTTTTCGAATGTTGCAATGTTGAATAAGTAACAAACTTTAATTTGGGATATCTAACACTCCTCCTCTCCCTCCCCCGTGTTTGTTATCTTAACTTTGAACTTGTGTGTGTCATACATATACATGTAGAATTCTTCATAGATAAGATAATGAAACCCGAAATAGTCGTGCCTTTCACTGTAATTTCCCCCCTTTTATCAATGTTAGAACACAGAAGTACGAATTTTAAAGAGAGTATGATGATGCAGTTTCATTAGTAGTTTATCTATATAATAACATGATAAAAAATTTTGCTTCAGGACTGCAGAATGTATACATGAATGCAAATAATGGTGAAAGAAATATACAGAAAATAATTGGGATGGGTGGGGGAGAGGGTTAAAAACTTATTTGCAAGACTTTGTGGTATATATGCATGTAATCTAAATGACAAAGGCGGAAATGGGAACTAAGTATGTTTGAGAAAATGTTTTAAAAGAATAGGAAGCCTAGGGGACTCTGCAATCTCAAAAAGAATGGTATCAGTTACTTAGTCTATGTAAACTTTTAAATTCAGCAAATCATAGCTCTCAGAGTAATCGTCTCACTTCTTGTCGATCCTCTGAACAGATAACACGTAAAAAAACAGAGACCCTATACGCTTCCCAACTTGAAAAAAAGAAGGCATCGCAGCGTTAAATAATGTATAAGTGAAAAAGACAGTAACAACATTCTAAATTACATATTGAAGATCCGATTCTATGTCCTCTTTACTTGATTATTTTAATGCAAAAATCGAGGAGGGGGGGAAGGGGTTGGTTGGTTGGTCATTTTTAACATTTTCAACTTCTCCCCTGAAATTGTTCAATTTTCATCATATGTAACTCTGAAAGAAATGTTTCAATATCTCATCTTTTGGATTTTAAATGGTTTTTAAAGAATCTTAAATTTGGTAAATACTTGTAGGTATGTTTTCTGTGCACATGTACCCTAGGCCTGAAAGGTTGTAGGTTCAAATCCTGAAAGGGACAAAATAATCTGTCCTTTTAGCTCGACTGAGCGAAGTTCACGTGAGCTATTTTCATAGCGCGCCGTCCGTCGTTTTTTATTTTGTCTTTTGTTTTTTTGTTTGTTTGTTTGTTTGTTTGTTTTTTTTATTTTTTTTTATAACATTTTTAAAATCTCCATCAACAGAATTTCACGAAACTTTACAGGAAGAAAGTATTCAAGATCCACTAACAAGTTTGTGTCTTTATTTATTTATTTATTCATTTATATATCTATTTTTTTATTTTTGTGCCAATCGGTCAACAAATATTGCCACAAAGTGCTCTAATTGGCTGACCCATTTTTAACATCTCCTTTGAACGGCTGCACAAAATAGATAGAAAGATTGCTAACTCAATAAATTATAAAATTACGCAAAGAAGCTGAAAGGTAGAAATTAATGTTTGTATATTTTCAATACAAATCAGCATTGCTTTCACGCCCATTTTTCAGTCAATTGGTTGTCTGATGCATTTTCAACATCTCCAAAATTGCTGCTAAGAATTTTATAAAACCTCACTGTTAGGAAGTACTTATTATTATGATCCATTTTTTCCGCATTTTAAAAGCTTCCTTAGGTAAATTCTTAACCTGTTAGGAGTTCAATGTGATATATATCGTTATATTTACATATGCCCATTCATTTGTATAGAATTTACACTGTGATTATAGGAGTATAACCGCAGTGGCTTGATTTGAACTTTGACAGTACGTAGTAACAGAGCCTTAGCAACGTAGTTGTAAACGTATTTTAACGTCATTAAAGCGTGAAAAACTGGAATGTAAATATATATAACAACTGTCTTTTGGAATGTGATTATACTGTGATAACCTACGCTTACGCGCATTATGGAACATAATTCCTGGATCCATAGTAGGTTACGCTTACGCGCATTATTGAACATAATTCCTGGATCCATTGCAGGTTATCACAGTATAATCACATTCCAAAAGACAGTTATTCTATAACTAATATCACATTGAAATCCCAACAGGTTATCTTACTTTAATGAAAGGACGGTTTGTTTTCTCCTCTGATTTATCTGATCTAACTGCTTGAAATAAATGAAAAGTAGAAATGTCGAAGATTACTCCTTGTGGTCTGTATTCTGGGGAACGTGTATCAGTAAAAGTCCTTCGTATATTCGTAGATTTCGTGTAACTTCCGTATAGGAACAGAGAATGATTTTGTTCGAATATAATGCAGGCCTAGAGGCTCATTTCAAAAATGGAACAAAGCCATCGAAGGAGAAACTTTGTATTTCAGGCCAATTATATTTACGAATGCCATTACTTCGAGGTCTTCTTTGTGGTCTGTTGAATAAGCTAGTCACATTTACCGATTGAAAACCGGGACTTGTGAAGTTTCATATGCCATAGGGTGCTACAGTGTTAAGATTTTTTATCCAGAACTCTTCTCTGTTGCGACGGAAAGGTGTGCTCAAATTAGGATTGTTTGTGGGATGATATATCTTCTCCAGGATTCTGACTCTCATAGATATAACCATGATAACAGAATAATAGGCCTGGTTAAAATGGCGATAAAGAAGTTGACGTCCTTTGTTATTTATTTTTGAGAAGACTGGTTCCTGATTCTCTGTCCTATCTGAAAGTTGGTCAGACTTCTCGGGTGATTGAAGGTGATCGCTTCAACCAGCAGAGCACAGGTTGTTATACGCATGCCCTATATTTTTAGATCCATTTACATAGAATCTGTGTCACAAGGAACTGTTGCGTTTAGCTGTCTTGTTTGTGATATCACCTTACTTGAGAATTTTCATGTTCAACAACAATTGCGTGTCTATTAAGACCTTTGTGTATCCGGATAAGTGGGGGGAATGTGCGCACGTAATCCGGATAACCACACCATTTGCTTATGGCAGATAGTCGTCTACAGTCGGCGCCGGGTGCACATTGGTCTCCTTCCTTTTATGTGTTGTCATTAGTGTTTGATGTCCCTGTACGTCTGTTTTGATTGTCTTATATGATGTTCTAGTGATTGTATTGGTGTGCTTTTTTTTTGGTTTGTAGTTTTGTCTGATGACATTTACGTGTCTCTTTCTTGTGGGTTTGTTTCGCTGGGTGAGTGCAAGGTGGTCATGCCGCTAACCATCCCTTTTCTTTAGAGTATTGTAGATATGAAAATATCTCAAATGTAAGAAATCTTGAGTATAGGTTAAAAGAGTCATTTTTTTTAAAAACTGGATTATATTTTTTTTTCAAAAAATTGGATTGGTAGGCTGAAAAAAATCAATTGCCTTTAATGAAAGAACTTAAACTTGAATGATACATTACTGAACACGATATATGATAAGAATAGCTTTTGTCCGTTCTTTTTCCGCTCTTAAAGAGAGGGTAATATGATATGTCAAAACTTAAACACTTTACATCGTCATAACATCACGTCATCATGAAAATAATTAAGCTTAGTAATAATCAATAGTAGTGATACTATTAATGTGGAAGGGTTCCAACTCCCTACCTTCTTGAAGAAAATTCAAAACCAATTTACATGCACCAGACATGTGTTTCGAATATTAAATTCTCATCAGTGATGCTTTCAACGGAGCTACCAAAAATAATTTAAGTAACGCCCTCTTTAATTTTTTGAAGTTAGATTTTTTACATTTACATTACAGAGAGCGCGCGGCTCCAAATTTCCTGTAGGGTCGATTCGGAAGCATATCCAAATAAAATCTATGTTCAAAATAGCATTGGACGGATGGTGTTAAGATGTTAAACTCCTTTAATTTCGATGATATTTATCGGTGAAATTGATAGTTTCCGAAATAGCAAATATATATATATATATATATATATATATATATATATATATATATATATATATATATATATATATATATATATATATTTGATGTCACATTGATAAAAGGCCAAAACAAAGCTTCTTTCAGGTGACAGAGCTGGAAAGAAGTAATTGATACACTTGACAAACATCAGGCCACGGGGAAGGATTTTAACTGCTCCACACTGCAACGTGAAATAAGTGTCAATATTAATAATGTCGAAGGGTTCCAACTCTCTACCTTCTTAAAGAAAATTCCAAACCAATTAACAACCTTGTAACTGTTTTTTTTTTCATTGTATTTAGAAGAATGTCAAATGCTGATTGGACAGGGAGGGGTTTGAGATTCTGATTCTCATACTGTTATGCCAGAATTCATACAGTGATGCACAAGGTGTATCAACATCTATTCTTTTGCCTTCCAAACACATTGTCTCTACATAGACTACACAACTGTCTGCCTGGGCGATGTCACAGAAATCTCTCTCATGACCGTACTTTTACTCTCGTTTTTCATATACAATGTACGTGATTGAACTTGATTTAATTTGTTTGTAATTTTCTTTGATGAATAATCACTTTTGATTTTTTGTTCATAGATTCCTTGGGTCGGAAATAAAAGAAAAATACAAAAAGACTTTTCTGAGATTAGCAAAAGATGGCCTCAAATTGGTCAGAAGATCAAGGTCACAAGGTCAAAATTTTTGGTATCCATGGAGAGGCTTTGTTACAATGAATACACATATGAAATATGAAATTCCTGTCATTTATCATTCAAAAGTAATGGTCGAGGTTAAAGGTTTAAGAAAGAAAGTCAAAATCCAAGGTCAAGGTCACAAGGTCACAAATTTTTGCATCCATCGAAAGGTCTTGTCACAAGGAATACACATGTGAAATGTGAAAGCCCTATCACTTACCATTCAAAAGTTATTGACAATGTGTAAGTTTTTTCTGACTAACGGACGGACAGACGGGACGGTTTTAATGTCCCTGCGCTTTCGCGAAAGCGGGGAAATTATGAGTAAATTACTTTACAAGACCACACTTTCAAAGAGTTATACACAGAAACAGGTCAAAACTGGGAATTTCTGACAAAGTCCGTAAAGATGTCAAAAACGAGTAGAAATGTTGACTTCGAAGTAGAACCAAAAACAACAACACTTGTTAAGACATCCTTCTTGGTGATCCAGATGCTTTGATTTGTCGATATGTGCCTCGGTCCTGAGGAAGAAGTCTGTCAAAAGTGTAGGGAACCGTGAGTACTTCTTCCCTACCGATCGTGATTTTCATCAGAATTTCTTCAGTGGTTCTGTAACTGAAGTCAAAATGTATGAAAATACGGCTCCCCTCTCTTATTAACATAAGAAAAAAAAAAACATGAAATATTAGAAAAAAAAATGTTTCAACCAATATGAATATGAATCCATTGATTGACTTAAATATGACATAATGCAGTAAATGAGTGCAGAAACCCGCATACCGTATATCGGGTAATTTTCGCGTCAGGTAAATTTCACGAAAATGACCACAAAAAGGTATGTCTTTTGTTCGCTGAGTAATTTTCGCTAATCTATAAATACCACAAATTCAAACAAATTCAGGCATGATTACATATATATGCGAACGTTTTTCTGCTGGGTTTATGTACCAATACATGTACAATAATGCAAATGAACATTTATACAGTTTACTCGTGTAAAGCATCAACGATGCCGGCTTCTTTAAAACCATCGTATATAATTTCTGGTTTCCAACGCAAGTAGTCGTACATTTTTTATCCAAATAAGGACTTGAACCCCCAAATCATTGTTAAGATTTAGTTTCTTTCGAGAAAGCGTGGGTTATCAAAACGCTAAATGTCATAATTACAGTGCGACATCAGGTGCTAAAAAACAAAAGCCGACATGAAATTTATCGATTATTGTTTGATTTACGCTGGATAATTAAATGAATTAATGTTACCTGTAACCTGTAAATATAAAATTATCTTAATCAGAGAGGAGTACTCACTAATACCCTTGGTCATTTACATATTCTGGAGAATCATTCTCGTTCAAAATAGTGTTGTACAATTATCATCAAAATACTTGAGTTAAGATAGGGACAATATTACAAAAAGAAACCGATCAAACATAATGTCTGGTCATTGCTTTAATGTTTTGGTAATTTTTGTTTTTAATTTTCTCCATTTTTAATTTTGAATAAAATGCTTTATATAGAAACACCGTTTTTGGACCTAAATATCAAAATTGTAAACGGAAAGATTCATACAAGTGTATTTGACAAAAGGGATGATTTTGGATTCAACATAGCAAATTTCCGCTGGCTTGACGGTGATGTTCCAAATTCGGATCTATACATGCAACAGAGTACATTACTGTGGGTAGTACACAACATGTCTTTTATGGTGATATGATAAACAAAATAAAAAGGATCAAAAGTAGGCAGCATAACCATCTTAAATGCGTCAGAATCATCAAACACCTTTTATACCGTGGATATGATCCTAATGTCACCAGACGGACACTAGGCTTGGTACTTGACCAATCTACAGTCTTGTACAAGCGCGTCCTTGAGACTTGCACTCTGACTGACTGTGACGACGAGACTCCATGACGGGCCCTGTCCAAACCTCTTTAGAGAAGACATGGCCCCGACCACCTGTCCTCTCTGAATGTCAGTCAGACTCCTCGGGTGATTACATACATGAGCTCGCTACAGCCGGCAGAGCACGAACTGTATTACGCATGCCCTCTTTTTATATCCATTTACATATTCATCTGTGTCTCTGGGGTCTCTGCGTTTCGCGGTCTTGTTTTATGTGATGTCATCTTACAGTGAGGAGGTTGTTTTACACCACAATTGTACGTTCTTCGAGACCTCTGGGTAATTGGAGAAGTGAGAGGGTTGTGCGCACGTAATCCAGGATAACCACACCATTTGCTACTTGCGTGACAGATGGACGTCCAAAGTCTGCACCGGTTGCCCATTGGTCTCGTCGGTTTATGTGTAGTCTTTTGTGTTTGATGTTTACATGTCGTGTGTCTGTTTTCCGTCTCGTGCTGTACTCGTGTTTTGTGTTTTTGCATCGGGGTGTTTTGGTGTTTTGCTGTTGATGCTGCAGCGGGGTCTTGTTGGAGATTTCCTCCCTTCTTTTATTTTACCAAAATTCATATTTTTTTTTCTCTTTTATCTCTTTTTAGATACCCTTACTTCATAAACCTTCAGATTCATTAAACTCATGATTATCATTTAACTGATTATGATTATTCAGTTCAAAACCCCTCATTTTCATGTAGTTTTTTTCTCACTCTTTTTCTTACAATTTCATAAAATACAAGGGCTATGTCAAATATTCGTTTACAGAGTTGAGTTCAGTTTGAATACCGGATTTTCAAAACAACATCATTGTGTACTTTGGATCAGACATGCAGTTCGTACGGATTATTTATGAATTATTCATTCCATGTAGGTTTTGGGTTAAAATTCTATTTTCTGAAATTTGCATTTTTAGAGAAATCAGTAGGGGATAGACACTTGGCTCCGTTTACCTTTTTTGTACGCAATAGTTGCACAAATACTTACTTACAAATTGATGTTTAACTCAGTTATGACAATAGAACTATGCAAATAAAACAAAGTTCCTATTCAAATGATAATCCAATGCAAACTCTAAATAAATAACCTTAACTCTTTTTGCTTAGTATACACATGTAAGTATTTCAAAATTTTAGGGGACATTAACAAGATCAAGGGTTATGATTTATGTCTTTTCTTCGCTATGTCCATTTTTCGCGATTCGATGATGCTCGCGAATTTAGCGAAAATGAGACAAACGAGAAAAATTCTCGATATACGGTAACTATATTGTAATAGAAAGAATTGTTGAAAAATGAGCATTTCGTACAAAGTCCAAAAACGCGGTTTAGACTATTTCAAATACACATCAAAGTACCCATCAATTTTTCAGTCTCAAAGTTAAAAAAGCAAGGCATAACCATTAGAATTTCCATCAGTTGCGAACGTTGGAATACATAACATTCCGATATGAGACCAGGTACCCGGGTAGAGTCATCATCTCCTGTTTGCATTCAACATCAGACATACCAGTTCCAAGAACACTTGTCAAATTCGGTGATTTTTTTTCTAAATTATGTTGAAGGTTTTTCTTTGTGCGATCACCAAAAAATCAAAATATGTTGTAACACAATCTACTTCAAGATCAATACTAGGCAGTAATGACACTTAAATAGTTTTTTTTTTTTCTCGAAGGATCATTGAAAATGAGTCACGTTTTATTTCGTTTAGTTTACTTCCCTATCTCAAGTACCATCAGATATAGAAAAAAAAGATAAAAACAATGTCCAATCTTTTCCACTTTATACATTTCGAGATGTACAGAATTGTTCTATTAACACACGTATTCAGAGCCGTTCATACCAATACATGTCCAGCCGAGGAAAGCTTATGGAAAAATCGTACAGCTGAATATAAATGTGAGATGCCTAGTGCCTATCATTGTGTGAACATACATAATGATCCCATGGAATTCTGTGCTATTCAAGAATCAATTGAAAGCGAACGTAAGTAGAATTGGATATATTATCTTATCTAATTCAAAAGTAAGACGAATGAACATTCACATTAACTACTGACAAAAAGTATTGACCAATAGTTGTTCGCGGTGTTTCAAGAATGATGGTCCACGTTCGCATAATTAAGGAATGAAAGTCAAACACAAGATTTAAGATAGCGTCCACATTTTTTCCAATAGATCTATAGATTCTTGAAAATCGAGACCCAAACAAAACAAACCAAAACAAAAACAAAAAAAAACAAAAACAAAAACAAAACAAACAAAAAAAAATTGGAGGAAATCCCCAAAAGTGAAAACAGCGAAACATTTTCGGAGCAGAAAAGAAGATGTGGCAAAGCAGAGAGTCAATAACATATATGTAGCATCTCTCGCTAAGGACGGCGTTTTCTCACATCCCGGAAAGAGATATCTACAGATTTACCTGTTCTTAGACAACTCTGTCTTGCTTGTCTTGAACCCCCTATTGTGACGTCATAGACTTTTACGTAGGTTTAGCAGTGTTTGACGTCTCATGAAGCAACAATCAACGCAAAACAAATAATGTTTATTGATGAGTTCTGTGAAAGTACATTGGTGAGGGAAAAAATAATCAGTCACCCTCCTATAAAAGATTTGCAATATCCACGACTCAGCAAGCCTCGTCGTTGACCTCAAATGTTTGATACTGGAATAGATCCCCCTCTCCCTATACAAAGATTTGTTAGAATCTATTGATCCATAAACTTATCTCGTCTTTTCACATTGTTGAGAATGATGACCACTGACGAGGAATAAGTACCCGAAACCTGCAAGTCTGTTCAATGCTGCAAATTGTAACACTTAATAATTCAAATTTCTAAAACGTTTTGGAAGTTTAGAGTTTTGATATTCTTACCAAAAACCTAAACTTTCAAAGTTTTGAAGTCGTTTTGAGTTTTTAGAAGTCAATATTTTTGACAAATATTTAAAACATCTATCACATTTTTAATTTTTGGAATTCTATATTTTTGAGAAAAAACCTAAACTTTCAAATATTCAAAACCGTTTTAGACATTTTAATTTTTGTATACTGTTTAAAATGTAAAACGGTCGGTTTTACACTTAACAATTCAAAATTTTAAGATATTTTTAAAATCTTGATATTTGATATTTTACACAAAAACCTTAAGTATCAAAGTTTGAAAATCGTATAGAGATTTTAGAAGTTTTGATTTTTGACTAAAATATAAAAAAAACTGAAACGTTTTGAACTTTTAGAATTTAAGATTTTTGACTAAAAAACCAAACTTCCAAATATCCAAAATCACAATTATTTTAGATTTTTGAGGTCTTAGAATTTTTATATATATATATATTTAGAGTTCTTACATTCAAAAATCTGAAAAGTCAAAATAATTCTTAAAGTATGTGAATGATCATTGTCCTATTGCCCTCACTTACATTAGGAGTCGCAATCGGTACAGATTCTGAATCAGATTTTAACTGTAGACTACAAAGTAAATAGGAATATGGGGAGATAAGTTTGAGTATATAAATCCTTAAACCATTGATGTGACATCATGCCTTCGTTCGAACAGTCCGAAATTTACCTTTGACTGTCCAATATCAAATCTATGTCGCGTTTATTAGATTAAATATTGGACAGTCATAGGTAAATGTACTTTGACATCTACAGGACAACCGTTACAATCCTTATTTAGAAATCACATGACAAGAATTCCATGTATTCGAAGTACCGACAATTCCAATTTTTGCTACTTTTTCCGGAGTTGACAAAATCAAGCACAATCTTACATATCTAAAGAATCGGCCGTTGTGTCGGAATTGATCATGTAAGAGGCACATAATAGTTCAGTCCGTTATTTCTTCTCTTTTCTTTCTTTTTTTTTTTGTTTTGTCTTAATTTTTCCCATCTTAACAATTTTACTTATAATTAAGATTTTTGCTCGATGAAATTTACCTAAATCCAACCTTTGACATTTATTTTGACCCAGTCCCTAGCTCCCCCCCCCCCCGGTGCAAATAACCGTCAAAGGCTAGGTTAAGGTCAGGTTTTTCGAACTAGACTCCTTAAAAGTATCTTTCTGAATTGCTCCTTTCATTTAACCTTACACATAATAAGTTGAACGTCCCCACTGATTTTTTTTTTCGGTATTTAAAGGCACTATATTATTTCTTGCTTGTCGGAAAACGACAATTTTAAAGACACGCCCTTTTATTTTATATATCCAAAGAAAATTCAACTAAATCGTCATCACGCAAAGTATTCTCGTTAATTTTTTCCTACAGATTACATCCAATTTCGTCTCGATTTACGGAATCTGCGTTATAATTTGTCACATTTTTTTATAATTTGAAAATTTCATCTTCGTTATCTTCATTTATAAACGACTCCCTACTGCTAGTAGCGAGAATGTTAGAACCTGGAGTGATTACATTTCGTTACAGTAAAGACAATTTACATAATAAGAACAAAGTCAAAGGGCATGCCACTTTGAATAGTGATCAATGTTTTAAGTACGATATACGCCTCAAACAATTCATTCTTAAAGATATTGGACAGTCCAATATCTTTAAGAATGAATTGTTTGAGGCGTATATCCAATACATAATGTCATAGGTCAAGTATGTTAATCGCGGGAGACCAGGTGACTAATCCTCAACTACTATCTGCCATTTACTATTAATTCCGTATGTTTAAGGTGAATTCTTTATATATATCATTGAATAATCGTCTTATTATGACTGGTATGACCTCCCCGGATCGAATGAATGGGGGCATATTGTTTTTGTCCTACCTGTCTGTTTGTCTGTCTGTCTGTTGTCATTTTTTAGCTTCGCCGTAACGTTTGACCATATGCATTAGAGATAGAGACGTCATATTTGGTATAATCAACTTATATCATTTTCAATGGACACCTAGGTAAATGAACTTGTGAACTTTACCATGACATTCATGCTAAATAAAAAAAAAGCATTTTCCGACTTTGTTGTCGCCGTGGGCACATACACATCTTGTTTTTCTACTTCGTTTCCATTCGTGCTAAAAATCTAAAATTCCAATCGTTAAAAACGAGTTAGATTTTTGAAATTTTAGTCAAAACTTCTAAACACTCAAAACGATTTAAAAATTTTAGGTTATTGGTTAAAATATCAAAAATCTAAAATTCTAAAACGTTTTAGAAATTTGAATTGTTAAGTGTTACACGGACCCAAATTGATCTATTTTCATAATCAAATGCTGCTATTGAGTTCGAAGATGTTAAACATTTCAACCGCGGTTTACCAATAACCTAAAATTTTTAAATCGTTTTGAGTGTTTAGAAGTTTTGACTAAAATTTCAAAAATCTAACTCGTTTTTAACGATTGGAATTTTAGATTTTTTACTAAATGCCTAAACTTTGAAATATTCAAAACCGTTTTAGATATTTCAGTTTTTGTATACTGTTAAAACAGCCCGTTTTATACTTAGCAATTCAGAAATTTAAAATACTTTAGAATTTTATATCTTTGATATTCTAAACAAAATCCTAAAATATCAAAATCAATCAAAAAATCATTGCAGTTTTTACAAACATTCTGACAAAAAGAACGTCGTGGTCGAAATATGTTAAACACAATGTTGTGTTGGTTTCCACGCAAATATCTACAGCTTTTGTCACAATGTTTGTAAAAACAACGGCGTTTTACTAACGAACGACTCAATGATTGGAACAGTATCAGTTTAGACAAGGATATAGGCTATGAAAAGATTAAATTTAATCAAAGAAAGTATTGCAGTTCCTGTTTTCTTTTCTAACTTGAGTCACGTAAGGCTACACAGAGCTTTTGCCACGTGATTTCATTTGCTCATTTGGTAAACGTTATTTTGTCTATGTCGTTGCCTTTGACAACATATATGAGAATTTTTAATGTGTTTGTTTTTCCCACGTTAATTTTATTTGGGACTTTTTGTATCTATGTTTTATTTTTCGAGATGATTTGAAAAAAAAAATTCAACTTTGTCTACATTTTGTACATTTGAAGCTTTCATCATGTGCAGAGCTGCTGAGCTTCGACAAAACATTGATAAAGTGGTTTCGTTTAAATCTGATTCGAAGGTTTTTACGATAAATAGAACATGGTGTGAAATATTCAGTTTGAAGACGTTAAACATTTATACCACTTGGAGAGTGTCGCTGCTGGTGGACCAGTAGTCCCGAGGGTAAATGTAACCATGTTCGATCAACTTCGACTATCGTTTCTTCAACGCATTCGAAAGTCTCGGTTATAAATAAATCATTGAAATTTCTAAAACGTTGGTCTTGTAGCATCATATCCAAGCCATCTTGTGTCGTCTTTGGGTATATTTTTGGCATAATAACTTTTACACTTTGTAGCCTTATTGCATTCATTGAGATTGAGGATCACTGAAGGGGGTTAAATACCCGAAACGTGCATGTCTGGTCCATGCTGCAAATATATCAGTTCTTAAATGACGCTATTCAATTGGAAGACGTTTTACATTTGTACTACTTGGTAAGTGTAACTGCTGATGGACCAGGAGTCCCCGAGGGCACATACAGCCATGTTCGTTCAAATTCGGTTGATCGTATCTTCAAAGCATTCGAAAGTCTCTGTTATTAAAAAAATCTTGAAATTTCTAAAACATGGGTCCTGTAACATCATATTCCACCTATCCTGCTTCGTCTTTCAGTACATTTTTGGCATAATTACTTGAACATTTTCAGTCATACTTCATTATTTAGATTGAAGATCACTGACGAGGGTTAAGTATCCGAAACGTGCATATCTGGTCGCTGCTGCAAATTTACCAGTTCTTGAATGATGCTATTCAATTCGAAGACGTTTAGCATATAAATATTCAAATACACAGGGGCTACAAAAGGGAGACTGAGAAACACCAACGTGTACATGTACGTGAAAACGCAATACTTGTGTATGACGACATTGATTAGTAATTACAAAATTGCTACACGTTTATAAGAACGAGTGAGTGCTGAGATAAATGTAGAAAGAACATGATTACTCCCCTCCCTTTCTTGTACCGAGAAAATTTTGTTTTACTTTACTAATTCATCGAGATGTCAATATCGTACATTTTAGATATTCATGTTTTACGTCATCGTTAAGAACACTACTACACGTAAACGTGCTCGTCAACTTTATAAACCTCTGCTATATGTGCCTCGTGCATAACTTTTATCTTACAAATACATGCATCTGTACACGTTAGTCTTCTAAATAATACCTCTCTAATATATAACATATACATGAGGAGATTTTAAAGAGCTTTTCAATTCTTATTTGCGGAAGTTTGCAATACGTTTAGTTTCCCCTTTTCTAAGAACAATATTCTTTCACATCAGGTTTTTCAATATGATAAAGAGGAGTTTTCCGGTTTTTTTTCTCCATATGCTAATCTGAAAATAAATGTTTCCTGGTGTTATATTAAAGTCGTTTTATGTGAACAGAGTATCTAATGTATTGAATATAGATATCTGCATCGAATTGAGATGATTCTTCTGTTAATGCCAACAGAAAATAACTCCATATGTCAATTAATCAATTTCACTCTTTTATGATGCCTTGACAGTCCATTTTGGCAACAAGTCCGTATAATGAGTAAACATATTTTAAGTGCAAATTGTTGGAGTTTATGTATGCCCTAAAGCGATGATTAGTTGTAATACATACAGTTCTTGGAAAAATTTTTGATTGAAATCTCATATAAGATGTCTTCTCGATGTGATTTGATGGAGCCGCAAGATATAAACAATGATTTGTCAAACATCGATACCAGGAAATCAAATTTAGAGTTAAATGAATAGAGCGTTTCAAATGATTTTGCTTTGCTCCACTTTGTACCCCAAAATCACCATCGGAAACGGATTACTTAATACATAAGAAAACGAAAAAAAAAAAATAAACAAACAAACAAAACAAAATAAAAAACAAAAACAAACAAACAAACCAAAAAAAAAACAAAAACAAAAACAAAAACAAAGAAACAATAATAAAACTCATCGTTACGAAGAATATCACCCTGAAGTCACCAAAAGAATAATAAACATAGGATCCATCTACAATTTTGAAAAAAAAAATTCCCGTACACCTTGTAAAGCATGTGAAATATGCATAAATTTACATATATCCAAATTCTCACATAGTTTATGGTTCAGACTTCCTTTGTCATTCAATTGATAATATCTTCCTCTTCAAAATATGTTACTTACTTGTAGATTGTTGGCCGGATTGCGAAGCAAAATCCAGTCTATGAAATGGCGAAGTCCGTCTGTCCGTCTGTCTGTCCGTCCGTCTGTCCGTCAGTGCGTCAACATTTTGGTTAAAGTGTTGCGTTTAAGTCCGTTGAAAACTGTTTGGAGGAACAAATTGAAACTTGACATGGTGATAGACCATGATGAGACGAATAAAACACAGCAACAAAACTTGACCTAGTGACCTTGACCTTGGAATTTGACCTACTTTTGAAAAACTTTAACATTGGCCTTAACTTTTGAATGGTAAGTGATAGGGCTTTCATATTTTTATTGTGTATTTCTTGTGACAAGACCTTTCCATGGATACCAAAAATTTTTACCTTGAGACCTTGACCTACTTTTGAAAAACTTTAACCTTGGCCATAACTTTTGAATGGTAAATGATAGGGCTTTTATATTTCACATATGTATTCCTTGTCACAAGACCTTACCATGGATACCAAAAGTTTTGACCTTGTGACCAGACCTTGGAGATTGACCTACTTTTAAAGATAACGAATCTGGGCTATATCTCATGGACTATAGAGGCTATGGCTTTGAAATTTCACATGCAGAATCTTTATGACCAGATCTTTCATTTGATATCATGAGTTCCGACCTAGTGACCTTGACATTGACTTTGACCTACTTTTGTAGGGATTTGATATTTCACATATAGATTCCTCATGCCCAGAACTTTCATTTGATATTATGACTTTTGACCTTGTGACCTTGAAATTGACCTTTGACCTACGTTTGAATTATTAGAGGTAGGGTTTTGATATTTCACATGTAGATTCCTCATGACCAGAACTTTAATTTGATATCATGACTTTTGACCTAGTGACCTTGACATTGACCTACTTTTAAATTATAAGAGGTAGAGTTTTGATATTTCACATGTAGATTCCTCTTGACCAGACCTTTCATTTGATATCATGAATTTTGATCAAATGACCTTGACATTGACCTTTGACCTACTTTTAAACTATAAGAATTAGCGTTTAGATATTTCACATATAGATTCCTTATGACCAGATCTTTCATTTGATATCATGACTTTTGACTTAGTGACCTTGACTTTTGAAGTACTTTTAAATTATAAGAGGTAGGATTGTGATATTTCCTTTCTGGAATCTTCATGACTAGACCTTTCATTTTATATCATGACTTTTGATCAAATGACCTTGACATTGACCTTTGACCTACTTTTGAACTATAAGGGGTAGGCTTTGATATTTCACATTTAGATTCCTAATGACCATAGCATTTTTTTCATTGCACATTAATTTTAATCTATTAGTATCAATGACCTTTGACCTTTCTATCTTAACAAAAATGTCATCTAATACAAACACTTCGCAATCCGGCCATACCGCCTTTAGAGGTTTATGGCTTATTAATTCATGTATTCAGTGTAAGAAAATATAGCGTAAATGTTATTTATGTCAAGAAAGTTCTGTTAAATAATATTTTGAATATTTTTTTTCGTAAGAGATTTTCTCATTTATAAAACTGATATATCTGTATAATTAAGGTATTTTTCACTTTTGAAACCAATGATTTGACAAAAGTAAACTTTATGATACACTAAATGAACTATGGAAGGAGAAGAATTATAGATTATAAATATTGTATGGTTTTCCTTTTTCTTTTTTCTTTTTTTATTATATATTCATTAGATTGTGTCATTGGATACAGACAAAATGAACACTCCTTTACAACTGAGAAGTGCGATATGGATGGCTGTCCACTACAAATGTATTTATCAACCGAGACATATAAATGTAAGTAAATAAACATGTCTTTATTCACGGAAAAGAATTGAAAAGCAGTTTACAAAAAAGTAACATTTTTTAAAAAATGTATAAACTGCATTTTTGAATATAAAAATTTGGAAAGTCAAAAACCATCGTATCATGCGAAAAGAGGGAGATAGTTTAGTTTGTTCATTCCATATAAAATTCTTGAGACGCATAAAAGAAAACATGCTCAGTGTATTGTTCGTATTTCCAGACCCTATTTGTTTCCAAATGTGGTCCACTAGTAAGCCAACTGAAAGGTAAGGCTGTGATTACTAACTAAGATAAAACATTGGTAGACTCATTATTTGGATAACTTTGAATGTAATACGAAAACAATTTTCATCATCATATTCATGCAATAGGGAAAACAGAATCATGAAAATAAGTCTTAATATTTACTTTACTAGTAAACCCCCCATGTGGAACGCCCATTAGACAACTAGAATTATATTCCAATAACTTGTGTTGCTATCATACAAGTGTGCATGATAAAAGGGGTCCCTGTAAAGTGCGAAACGAAACGAAACAAATCAAAACGAACCAAACCGAATCGAATCGAAACGAAACAAAACAGATCGAAACGAAACAAAACATAAAACATAAAGAATGTATTAGAAACAAAAACATATGGTAGAAAATCGCCGATAACGAATATCTAAAGACAAGACATGTATGTAAAGTTGCCAAAATCCAAGAGTTCTACAATTGTAAATAGAGCCGAGAGGGTGTCCTGAAAGTTTCAAAGTTGATAATTAAAAAAGTAAATTTATGTCAAATGTCATTTATGTATTTAAGAAGAATAAAGGGGAGGGGATAGAGAACCATGCTATGATACCGTAATAAAATTGGGGGCATTTACCGTACAGTTATGTCTTATCGTCAACTTTGAAAAACCCTCCAGACACAGGAACTAATGGTTGAAGGCAATAATACATGCAGCTATTGACATCAAGTGATACTTCTCTGCATTTACTTCAAATTTTCTTTCTTTTCGATCTGTTTCGCTTCGTTTCTTTTCATTTCGATCTGTTTCGTTCCGTTTCTATCTGTTTCGTTTCGTTTCGTTTTGATTTGTTTCGTTTCGATTTGTTTCATTTCGTTTTGTTTCGGTTTGTTTCGATTTGTTTAGTTTCGCACTTTACAGCGACCCATGACAAAAGAGATGATTTTGGATTAAACATAGTAAATTTCCCATGGCTTGACGGTGATGTTCCTCGATTATCGTCCTTTGATATCTAAATTTCACTACTCACCCTGTATGCTAGAGCATGTACTGATGTTTTGGATTTTTATAGTAGAAAATTACCAAGAAACTTTTAGGACAAGGGTTTCGCTTCCACAAACTAGTAAAGACTTTCTGGAAAGGAGTAGAGCCGGGAAGGGCCAAAATCGGCCTGGTGGCAAAATTCATTCATACTGTGTTATTTCACATAAGAATACCTATAACATTGAAAACCAGTGTTAACTTCTACGGAAAAGTTATTTTCACCTTGAAATGAAGCCGAGAAAAGGGTATAGAAAGCGGATAACGTCACTTTATCCATGACGTTGTAACGCCATATTCTAAAGTTATATTATGTTTATAACTATATTTTTCAAGCTGCCGAACGCATTATAGTTATATAACTGACGAGGGTTATATACCCGAAACGTGCATTTCTGGTCCATGTTGCCAATTTATCTGTTCTTAAATGATGCTATTCGATTTGAAGACGTTTACATTACATACAGTCAAAACAATTATATATGTGCAATTTCCTCCTTTAAAACATTTCTAGACTGACATACAAGAGTTATAATTAAGCACGGTATTTCTGTATAATCACGCCTCAAACAAAATTGTCGCAATCTTATCGGGCAAATCGTTGGTAACGTGACGCCGTGAGAAAAAAAAGGATTTGGTGTCCGATTTCCGTGGACGAGTAATGCACGCAGTCATGGGTCTGAGGCGTGATAGTAAGTTAGTAACCTGATAGGCTTTCGCCTCGACCGATACGGGTTTTCTTTTCACACCATGTATTTTTCCGTATCGGGTCACTAACTAACCGTGTAACTAATAATGTTAACCGCACAGATATACATGTATACATAATCATTCATTTTTCTGTATCATATTCGGGTTTTTCCATCCTCAATATTTCTTTAAAAAATATGATTTGCTTTTTTCTATTAACAAGTTTCCAATGTCTATCAATGATCATAAAAGAAAAGGGTTATGACGGTCACAAAACGTTCATCTTTAATCAGGAAGACAAATGTTCTAACGTATTATGTATACATTTATAATAGTAAATAATTAGAAAAGAGTAAATTATCCGTTTTTAAAAGATAAATCGAACAAAATTAGATTGAACAATTAGAAATATCATTTCCCAATGCTACTAATCAAGGGATATAAGAAACTGAGTATCAATTAACCCTCAAATCGCCCGATGAAAAAAAAAAAAAAAACCAAAACAAACAGTCAATACTCTGCGCACTGATCTATTGGGTGCTCCCAAGGACCAAAACAATCAGAAAGAGTAAGAGTTTTTTTTTTTCATAAAAAGCTTATTATTTAAAGCGGCGAGTCTATCATTTAGTTAAAAGCCTAAAAGGGAACGGGTCCCCAGACTCTCACTTTATCCGCTACTGATTGAGACAGTCATTGGTTTTCAGTTTCAGCAAAGGGCATATTTTGTCTTGGTATAGCCATTGTACTGTACAGTCCGTTTAAATACGGGGGCTTAATCCTCAAGTAAAGTTGTACATACATGTATATGTACTTAGAAAAATGTTATTATTTCAGTACAACGTTTGAATTTTCAAACAGTGCAAAAAATTTGAATTCATATTCTAAAAATGTAAAATGAATAACGTAATTCCATTAGCGTCCATAATTTTACAAAATCTATAAATACAGCTGTATATACATGCATGAAGAAATTCCCAAAGAAAAGAAACATACAAACAGTGAAGATCGTCAAAATTGATATACATGTAATAAAAAATGGTAGTACTTATAGTCAAACTGAGACAATTGTCACATAATTCTATAGCTAGTACATGTACTTGAAAAAAAGATATTTTTAAACATTCATTGCCTCTTTTAAAAAAAATGATTCATATTCTTATCAAGTATGTTGTACTTCAATGTGCTCAAAACCTAAGCACACCAGGGCGTTGACAAACAAATGAAAAATGAGATTCATTCCATTTCGAACTAGCACACGATTTTCATTCGATCTATCACAGCTAGCTAAGATCCGTCCCCCTTCCTTTGAAATAAATTCTAGATCCGCGCGTACATCTTTGGTCGGATTGCAAAGCAATTCTGGTCTATAGATTGACTATGTCCGTCTGTCTTTCCGTCCGTCTGCCGTCAACATTTTGGTTAAATTTCTGGTTGAAGCAAAATCTCAGGAACTGTATACAATAGAAACTTTATTTTATACCTGTAAGTTGCACATGACAAGACCTTTGAATTTATGTCGTAACATTTGACCTAGTAACCTCGACATTTGACGTACGTACATTGTAGTTAAATTATGGTTAAGTTTGTGGTTGAGGCAAAATATCAGGAACTATATACACAATTTGCTCTGACTAGACTTTTCAATTTATGCCCGGCCCGTAATATTTGACCTTAGTGACCATGCCCCACTTACCATACCGTCTTTTATAGCGGTGTTTTAATTGGATATAAAATAGAACATTAAAGACTCACAATCTATATAATAAATTGATACAAGTTGCCCTTCAGGATCCGTCCTTTATAATCCTGAAATGGAAAAAGACATACAATTTTTATTTGTTTGGACCCCTGTTCATTCATTTAGCCTGACCATTTTCAAACAGATTGAATTAGAAAAATTAGAATCAATTTTGTATAAAAGCACGTGTATCCTGAGAAATGAATGAAATCGACTTGATCGTAAGTTCTCCTTTTTATGGGCGATCCTGTGGGAAAAGATTTACTTTCTGATTTAATTTGATTGAATTTTACTATGTAAAATCATTTACGAACAAATTTAATTTGATTGAATTTTACTATGTAAAATCATCAATTAAAATGTTTCTGTCGCCGTATATTACAGATATTGTATCTATTTAAATCAGTTTCCCTTTGACAGATGTCAAGTTTGCCGATGACCCTTCGGCCGTTTGAAAGCCATGCCCCCTCCCCCTCCAAAAAAAGGACAAAGCCGAAAGATAAAAAAAAAAAAACAACAACAAAGCTTCCTTCAAAATTCAAATCATTGATCCCCTTTTATTTAATTCCCACGTATTTCAGGAGAGGATCTTTGATTTCTCCGTACAGGGGGAACCAAAACATTTATTTAAAAAAATAATTTTTGGGCTAGATGACTGTCCTTTGGGACAGAATCGTAAAATTTCTGAAGGATAATTCAAAATAAAAAAAAAATCAGTACTTTTATCGAAAAAGTGAGAGGAGGTGCCCCTCCCCTCCAACAAATCTGCCACTGCACTTTTGTATGTACATGTGTCTACATGTATAACTACTTTTTGCTAATTCTTTTATCCATATGACTTTATTCACAGACTATCATCATATTGTGCCCAAACAGTACATGTATATCATGATTTGTGCATAACAAAGAGATATTATCAAATATTCATATTATTTACGTTACCATTGTTCATCCATTCATCATTTGATAACAGTCAAGCATTGGACGACATCCCTTTCCAAATGTATTGGGTGGAAAGGAGAAGGATGATTTAAGAACATAAGGAAATCAAGACTTTAAAAAAATTCTATTCAAAAATGATAAACAAGCGCTACGATGTTGCATGAACAACATGACGTCACATATGACGTCATTTAACGCCATTTTGCCTTTTGTGCGCTTGCAGATTATGCTAATGATACGATGTAAAATATTTATTTTCGATATCTGCGACAGCGTCGCCGGTATATTTCTTTGTGCAAATAGCTTTCTTTTAAACGACTGAAGGCATTTTAGTTTACAGACGTACCGGCGAAGTTGCCGCTCTATGAAAAAATCAAAGAAATTCGTCATATTTTTTGCAAAATTATGGAAATTTCGGGAACAGTGCTGGGTTTTAACATTTTCCTCTTTGCTTCTGATATCCGTTCATCGCTTTTTCGCGCTTTTTTCGAAAGAAGCAATCTTCCCAAATGAAA
Source organism: Pinctada imbricata (assembly GCA_033119305.1). Classification (NCBI taxonomy): domain Eukaryota; kingdom Metazoa; phylum Mollusca; class Bivalvia; order Pterioida; family Pteriidae; genus Pinctada; species Pinctada imbricata. The sequence continues at coordinate 1,920,865 of VSWD01000003.1, forward strand.
TCAATATACCACTGATGCAAGATATCGTGTTTCATTTTGATCGAAATTACCAGGCCATTTTACCGACTTCATGGCTCTACTCCTTTTATAAAAACTTTACTTTGGGTATTATACAACCTGCATTTCATGGTGACATAATTAATAAAATAAGATGGATCAAAGATAGACAACATAACTATCGAAAATGCGTCAGAATAATCAAATGCCTTTTATACCGTGGATATGATCCTAATGTCACCAGACGGACACTAGGCTTAGTACTTTACTAATCTACAGTCTTGTACAACCGCAGTTTTCAAACTTGCAATCTGACTGACTGAAAAGATGGGACTCAATGACTGGCCCTAGCCAAACCTCTTTATAAAAGACAGGGCCCCGACCACCTGTCCTCTCTGAATTTCAGTCGAACTCCTCGGGTGATAACATACATGAGCTCGCGGTGGCAGAGCACGGATTGTATTACGTACGCTCTCTTTTTATATCCACTTACATATTCATCTGTGTTGCTTGGGCCCCTGTGTTTTGCGGTCTTGTTTGTGTGTGGTCATTGTGGCAGCAAGGAGGTTGCTTTACACCACTTGTACGTTTATTCGAGACCTCTGGATAATCTGAAAAGTGGGAGGGTTGTGCGCACGTAATCCGGGATAACCACACCTTCAATTATGAGTCGGCACACATTATAATGTATTATTAATCAAGTTTAAGTTGGGTATTGATTTACCCGTTTTTACAAGGGAAAGTTAATATTTAGGACCCTTTCTCTTAGCAATTTGCAGTTTTCTGTACCTTTTCTCTTACTGCAGATAATGAACTGTATTATGGTAGGGTATTCATCTTTTTGTTTAAAAAGAAGGGAGGAGGTCTCCAACAAGACCCCGTTGCAGCATCAACAGTAAAACACCAAAACACCCGATGCAAAAACACAAAAGACGAGTTCAGCACGAGACGGAAAAAAAAACACACGACATTTAAACATCAAACACAAAAGACTACACATAAACCGACGAGACCAATGGGTAACCGGTACCGACTTTGGACGGCCATCTGTCACGCAAGTAGCAAACGGTGTGGTTATCCTGGATCACGTGCGCACAACCCTCTTACTTCTCCGATTACCCAGAGAAGTACAGGTCAAGTTTATATTTATGTTTAAGATGTATTCTTGGCAGAGTTGCAGGACATAGATTGACGCTCAGCGATCAAAGATTTATTGGAATTCAATTTGGTAATGCCATTTGTCTCTGAACATTTTTTTTTCATTTACTAGGTAAACTTGACTTTATGTAAACGTCTTCAAATTGAATAGCATCATTTAAGAACAGATAAATTTGACCAGGCATGCACGTGTCGGGTACATTTGTACTTACCCTTCGTCAATAATCCTCAAATCCTCAAATGCAATAAGCAAAAAAGTATGAAAGTTTATATGTCGAAAAAGCGTACCGAAAGACGTAGCAGGATGAGTGGGATATGATGCTACAGGACCCACGTTTTAGAAGTTTCAAGAATTTTGATAACAGAAATTTTTGAATGCGACGAAGAAACGATCATGCGAAATTGATCGAACTTGGCTACATGTGCCCTCAGGGACTCCTGGTTCACAAGCAGTGACACTCACCCAGTTGTATAAATGTAAACGTCTTCAAATTGAATATCATCATTTAAGAACAGATGAATAGTCCATTTTCCAGAAAATATCTATGACCGTTTTAAACTTTGATTTTATATGTACAGACACCAGACATCACATCATTTGGCAACATTTTCAATTGTGACGTCACATCTGATCGCACTGTCTTGAAGCACCTTGATATGTTGTCATGCTTTCTATTTTGACGTCACAATGAAAATATCGCCAAATTTTGTGATGTCTGGTGTCTGCCTGCCTTATGAATCTATTGGAAAATCAGCTAATGGACCAGACATGTTCAAGAATTTTGATAACAGAAATTTTGTAATGCGTCGAAGAAACGATCATCCGAATATCCTTTATTATAAGCCATTATTTTAATGTACTTATATCGTATTGGACCGTTAAAACACATTTTAGGAGCACTGCTGATGATTTGACAGTATCCACCTCTACAGAGAGAAACACTCCAATCACAACACTTGGTATGTCTTTGAATTTGTTTTAATTAAAAGTAAAGCACTTATCAAATAAAAACACAAACACTCAGATACACAAATTTTCGGCCCCTTGGCCTTTATCAAGTGTAAAAACGACGATCTATAACAATTCTAAGTAAAATCCATCATTGCTTCTTTGGCGTTCATTGCATATGTTTATGTTAGTCTATGACGTCATAATATTCGCGGCACATGCATGCATTTCGCGTTACCCGCGAAAAGTTACAAAAACTTGGTAATAATGAACGATCCGAGAGAAGATGGTTTTAAAGAACTAAATCATGATTTATACATATATATAACATTGAATTTAAAATATTACACATATATACATAACCTATTTAAACATATCCAATAATTGTAAGGTACAAGCGCATATATGATGCCTGCAAGAAAACCCAGACAGACCATGTCACAGACAAACAGACAACCATTTAGTTGAAATTAAAGTAGGTCGAGATGATAGCAGAAAAGAAGGGGGACAAACATATACAAGACTAGTGATCCCTCATATTACGGACATGCTTAGTAAAGCCAATCAGATTTAGTTATATAATTAAAGAATTGTCATATTAAAAAAAAAAAAAATTGACGCACACAGTGGCACCTGCCTTTCCCTGTGTGTACACCTTTTATTGTATATTTAAAAAAAAATGTTTGCATGTATTCAGAGGTTCGTTTTAATATTACAACCATTTGGTGTTCTAGTTTCAAGATTTTTTATCCAGTTTTCTTCAACAATTAGTCTGTAATTTTTCTCCTCACGCGTAGTCCTAGACATCACGGCCACTCGTAGATCGCGCTCATCATGATCTTTGAAATGTCTCATTATCGGTTTATCTCGTTGGTACTTTATGTCACGTCTATGTTCCTCGGTCCTCTCCTTTAGTGTTCGTTCGGTTTCGCCTACATATACTGTCTTTTCACACTTATCACAAATTAACGCGCCGTATATCAAATTTCTGTCGGTACATTTCGCATCCGTAACTACTTTGAACTTTCTAGATCCTTTAGTATCTTCAATTTCATCCGTTTTGATAATTTTACACACTGCGCAATCGCATTTTTTCTCACATGTTTTTAAAGCATTCGATGTTTTCCTGTGTACAAGTGTGTCACATATGTTTTTATCGCGCCTAAAAGCCAGAATAGGAATTTCCGGGAAAATCTCGCGCATTCGTTCGGATCGGAAAAGTGTATTCTGGTGCTTCCGTAAAATATTACGCACATCCGGCAAGAGTTTAGAATAAGTTAAAACTAGGGGCACTCTTTTTGATTTCGCGTTGTTACCATTCTTACGGCGTAATAGATCCTCTCTGTCCAGCTTATCGGCTTTACTAAGTTGTTGTTCGATTAAGTTACTGCTGTATCCGCGTTTCCGTAGTTGAACTTTAAGTTCTTGACGATGTTATTTATAATCCTTGTCTCTCTCGCAAATCCGTTTTAATCTTAATCCTAGGCCATATGCTAGACCCTTTTTCGTGTGCGGCGGGTGACAAGAATCCGATCTAAGGAATAGATGCTTATCTGTCGGTTTCGAAAATAAATCTGTATAAATATGGCTCTTTTCCTTTTTAATTAGGGTGTCGAGAAATTCTATACAGTCCTTATTCCATCGCAGTTCAATTTTGATGTTTTCGTGTATTTTGTTCGCGTATTCGGCAAATTTCTGTAATGAATCTAAGTCTCCGTTCCAAATACCAAATCCATCGTCGATATGCCTTTTGTAGAAAAGAGGGGCTTTTTCGTATTTTAGAAGTTCTTCGTCCCACTTGCGCATATATGCGCACGCGAAATTCCTACCTAGTCTAGATCCAATCGCCACTCCTTCAACCTGTTTATAATTGTTCTCTCCGAAACTGAATCCATTAAAGTCCAAAACCATTTCTACCATTTCGATCGCGTTTTAAGTCGGAATCAAAGGATTGGCTCTGCTATCAAATGCTTCTCTACACGCTGCGAGTCCCTCCTTTCTAGGAATTGATGGGTAAAGTTTACATACAACAAAACAAAACAATAAAGCGTTATCTGGAATGTCGAAATTTAAGTCTTTTAACTTTGAAATAAAATCCGTTGTGTCTCGAATATAAGTAGGGCTTTGAATCACGTACTGATTTAATTCGTATTCCGCAACTTCTGCAAGTCTCTTCGTCGGCGTGTTTATTCCGCTCACTATCGTCCTCAGGGGCGCGCCATTTTTGTGTAATTTCGGGTTACCATTTAATTTACCGGAAGTCGGGTATTTTGGAATTAGATACTGTTTGAGATCTTTAGAAATCGCTCCTTCCTTATACATTTTGTTCACGAGTTTCTTAAGTTTCTTCACTGTTTCATTTGTTATGCAATCTTTAGTTTCCACGTAAGATTTGCTCTCTTTCATTTCTTCTTGGAGTTTTTCAATATACTTGTCCTTGTCGAGAAAAACAATACCTGAACCTTTATCGGCGGGTCTAATTACTATGTCTTGGTTTTCCAACACTAAATAATTAAGATTAAAACGGATTTGCGAGAGGGACGAGGATTATAAAAAACATCGTCAGGAACTTAAAGTTCAACTACGGAAACGCGGATACAGCAGTAACTTAATCGAACAACAACTTAGTAAATCCGATGAGCTGGACAGAGAGGATCTATTACGCCGTAAGAATGGTAACAACGCGAAATCAAAAAGAGTGCCCCTAGTTTTAACTTATTCTAAACTCTTGCCGGATGTGCGTAATATTTTTGGAAGCACCAGAATACACTTTTCCGATCCGAACGAATGCGCGAGATTTTCCCGGAAATTCCTATTCTGGCTTTTAGACGCGATAAAAACCTATGTGACACACTTGTACACAGGAAAACATCGAATGCTTTAAAAACATGTGAGAAAAAATGCGATTGCGCAGTGTGTAAAATTATCAAAACGGATGAAATTGAAGATACTAAAGGATCTAGAAAGTTCAAAGTAGTTACGGATGCGAAATGTACCGACAGAAATTTGATATACGCGTTAATTTGTGATAAGTGTGAAAAGACAGTATATGTAGGCGAAACCGAACGAACACTAAAGGAGAGGACCGAGGAACATAGACGTGACATAAAGTACCAACGAGATAAACCGATAATGAGACATTTCAAAGATCATGATGAGCGCGATCTACGAGTGGCCGTGATGTCTAGGACTACGCGTGAGGAGAAAAATTACAGACTAATTGTTGAAGAAAACTGGATAAAAAATCTTGAAACTACAACACCAAATGGTTGTAATATTAAAACGAACCTCTGAATACATGCAAACATTTTTTTTAAATATACAATAAAAGGTGTACACACAGGGAAAGGCAGGTGCAACTGTGTGCGTGGATTTTTTTTTTTTTCTGATTGGCTTTACTAAGCATGTCAGTAATATGAGGGATCACTAGTCTTGTATATGTTTGTCCCCCTTCTTTTCTGCTATCACCTCGACCTACTTTAATTTCAACTAAATGGTTGTCTGTTTGTCTGTGACATGGTCTGTCTGGGTTTTCTTGCAGGCATCATATATGCGCTTGTACCTTACAATTATTGGATATGTTTAAATAGGTTATGTATATATGTGTAATATTTTAAATTCAATGTTATATATATGTATAAATCATGATTTAGTTCTTTAAAACCATCTTCTCTCGGATCGTTCATTATTACAAAGTCTTTGTAACTTTTCGCGGGTAACGCGAAATGCATGCATGTGCCGCGAATATTATGACGTCATAGACTAACATAAACATTTGCAATGAACGCCAAAGAAGCAAGGATGGATTTTACTTAGAATTGTTATAGATCGTCGTTTTTTACACTTGATAAAGGCCAAGGGGCCGAAAATTTGTGTATCTGAGTGTTTGTGTTTTTATTTGTTATCATCCCTTCCCTCTGGAAGAAATATTTGAATCTAAAGCATTTATATGTCGTTAATTGAAAAATGAAAATGTGATAGAAACGTAACACATTTAATGACTAGCGAACCTCAATCTTGTTCCCTGTAAATAATACAGAGGGGAAAAATAAAAAAAAGTCTAAATTTCGATTTTGATCCCACTTCTTAGATCATTTACATCATCTTTCATAAGATCATGAAAGGAAACATAAAACGAAAGATAAGATTCCCAAATTCATAATTAAATGGCCTATAAATTCTTGAAAAATGAAAGCAGTTTCATCTCAAAAGGAAAGAATAATCGGACAAACATAGGGAGAAATGATTTAGTTTCATTGAGACTTCTCCTCTCGGGCACCTGTTCTCACCTCGAGCTTGCTAGGAATCCGTCGATGTTCAATTTGGTAGTCTATGGAATGCTGTTGTGACTGTCGTCAGGCTCTTTTTTATCTGATTTGTGTCACAATTATGCCCGTGTGGAGCTCGTAAAAAATCCCTCGAGGGGTTTTACAGTAAGTGCTTGAAATGTTTCCCTGACATGGTCGCCATAGCACTTTCTATATAGATATTATCTCAGACAGTTCGTTTTGTTCGTATTGTTTTCATTTTCATGCATAAACATCGACGGCAAACAGAGGATGCTTACTACTCCCGGGCGCCTGGGCGCGCCTCTCTAGCTTGCTGCTCTATTGTGAGTGCTGTTGAATTTGTTATCAGTAGCTTTTTTTATCTCATTCAAGGAAAACTAACTTTTTATGAATAATATCTAGATTCCATTTCGTGCGTTTTTCCCACATATTGTGACACTATTTGCCACAACCTATATTTTGGTTTGAATGTGCTTTTCAAGATTTATTTCATAGCCATGGTGCATTATATCGACTCGTTTAGAATGTAAGGGCGGTGCCATGAAAGAGACTCCCCAATTTTTGAAGGCTGACATTTTGTTTTTCACCAAACAATCTTCGAAAATATCACGCAGCACATTTAAGGCCTTCCATGACGTCATTGACAACATTTGATATCAGTTTTGATAGCTATTTTCAAGGAATTATTAAATTGTCCAAATAAGATGGAATTAAATAGTTTATGTATCAGTACAGATGCTATATCATAATTTATCTGTTAATTATTGATATATGCTCCCCGAACATCGGGTTGTCACGTGACACGTATATTTTCGTAGATCAACATTGGTCATACAAAATCAAATGGCGCAAGGTGAAACCTTATCATTCATAGAAAATATCGATACCATACTACAAAGGGGGGTTTCAATTACCTATTTTTTGCTGGGGAAATCTTTGATAAAGAACGACTACTTGAAAAATCGAGACAAATATACCCATTTCATAAAATATTATCGACACTGGCACGAACTACAGAAAATTTTAAAGAAAATATAGAATGTAAACGTTTCCCCCAGTTGAATTATTGAAGAACACCTATCACTTAAAATGTGTGCAAAATTTCACTTTAATTTATGTACGGTAACATCTTGCGCCGTTGCAGTTTTTCTGACAGGTGCTAATCGGTAGTTCGTTCGTTTAGCAAATAAACGTTCTGCGGAATCAGATTTATTCAAGGGACGTAATCGCGCTCTCTGTAAATTACGTTTTAATTTTTTAAATAAATGTTTTAAAATTTTAATAAAATTTTCATTTCAACATATGAAAAAACATCAAGCAATATTTATTCAAGTCTGTTAAAGTTTCATTTCACTTTTTTGTATATTGAGCGGTGAATCGCGAGAAGGGGGGGGGGGTCACGCCGTGGTGTCGGTCGTGTCGGTCGTGCCGGTTTCCGTACTAACTCATGAACGCAATGAACATGAAATTTAAATGATGCTGCTTAATATCGGACACGCATTAGAATTGCATGGATTGATTATATTAATTCGTAATATTTATTTACATACCTTATACTCCCTTTAATAATCATTAAAGAAAAAAAACTTGTTCGACTTATAACGCCTTTGACCCGCGCAATGGGATCGATAGCAAACATAAATTCTTTACTTTTTATTCCAAAATTTCTTAATGTCATGGATTCTCTGATTTCCTTTTTTAAGAAAGGAAACCTTACATACTATATACTAGTCCTATGTTCCAACAGGTAATTCTAGATCCAATATTATTTTTTCTAGACATCGGAAAAAAATAAGGGTTAAAAATAAAAAACTGGAAAATAAAACTGCGTGCTTCCCAGCAGAAAAAAAAAACGATCTAAATTGGAAATAGAGGAATCGGCAAATTCCCTGGATGATGTCCATTTGTCATATTAATATTAATATTTAGGTATACTTTCATACTGATTTTAAATGTGATTTTAATGTGTCAGAGGACACATAGGCACTGTTTCTTTTTTTTTCAAACATTTTTCAGTGTATATTTTCTATAGCTGACATTGACATTGAAAAACATTATAATTGACAACTTGCAATTGCAAAAGTTGATGAAAATTGAAAGTAATTAAAGCGTGACCTCGAGTTTCTATTCATCGCCCACGGTGCACTGACATTGGAAATCTTCTGCTCGATTTTATTTAATTAAATTTCATATGTTTTATTTGAATTTCATGTCCCCTGAAAGTCAATTAACACTTATAGATTCTTCATGAGATCGACGATATACATGGCAGTGCGTTTGACAGAAATTTAAAGAGCGGTCATTGATTTATGGGGCCGGGGAAGGGGGTGGGTCGAGCAAGAGGACTTTTCAGTGTATGTATGATAACGGCTTTGTTTTGGGTGGGGTTTTTTTTTTTTTTTTGCCCTTTTCTTTTCTTTTTTTTTTTTCTTTTGCATTTTCAGATCATGAATTAATTTGATAGTCGTCCAGACAGGATTATTATTTGCAACAGATGCAAAATTCAGAGATTTTCTGGGTCAAATCTATAGCCGGATTTCATGCAGCAATCGTGTTTCCCTTCGCCTTTCAAAATATTCGAGAGGTTACTCCTTTATTATAATATCGGATCCTTGTCGTACCAAACATTTGTATGTATATGATCAATAAATGTACCTCGGAATGGTCGAGCAGCAATCCTACATTGTTTCATTACTACCGATAGTTTCGTGACAACATGATTGGGGGGGGGGGGGAGACAACAGACAAAGTGATCCACCAAAATTTAGATGAACGACTGTCCTATGACAAATTTGATGTAAACATTCAGCAAACTTTGTTGAATATTTTCAGCATTATAAATTTGTTATTTTACCGATGACCCAATAGTGCATTGTAGATCTCAAATAAAATAATTGTAAAGCTGGAACAAATTAATTGTGTGTGAATAACTCTTGCCAGGAGCTTGAGATTATTTGTCATTTTTTCCCGACACCATAAGAGAGACCGACATTTTAATAACTGGTGTTATGGGACCTTCCCTTAACAGCCACCTTGTAAGAGATGCTCTGCAAGTACAGCAATAATTTATTTACGTATCCTTGTTACATACCATGCAGGTGTCAGTAGCTACATATGTATCTTTTGAAAGCAAAGTCAAGCTTAAATTTCATATCTTCGTATCTGCTCTTGCCATGCACATAGAAATATTTATACATGTTGACATTGAAAGCCCTCTCATGCTCGGCTAAATGCTTCAGGCAGACAAACTATTAAAACAAAAGCAATTTCCACCCCCCCCCCCCGCTCTTGAAGGTTTGAGCATAAAATCTAGTACAGATCAATTTTATGATGAATTTTCTTTATTATATATTCAAAGTAACATTTCTTCATCTGTAATGTGTGTGGTTGTTCAAAGTTATTATTCAAGCATTCACTCTTCAAGGCGAGGATCTGAAATAGAAAAAAAAATATTGACTATATAAATCTATCTTTTAAAATCCAAACTGTATGGTACAGCTTGGAAACAAAATTCATAATTTTACAAATTAGTTATATATATGTATGTCCCAGCGACATAAATTACAAACGAAGAATTCGCATTGATATATAAAGTTACATAAGCCTGGTATGGCTATATTTTTAGATTATTCACTATAGATAGTAAATTTATGAATTTATTTCATTTAACTTCTTTTTAAATCATTATGATATGCCTAAATAGGCAAAACAAATGTTACTCTACACATAAATTTAAAATTTCTGTACCTTCAAAAATATCCAAAATGAACAGTACTGTGTCACAATGTGGCTATGATACATGTGTTTCTGAAACTTTCACAGTGTGTGACAATATTTCTTTTCATGCAGCAGCTGGTGTGAAATCCATTCTAAGTTTACATTCTGAAAAAACAACAACAACAACAATAATTGGTATTTGAATATTTCGATATTTCGGTGCACATACTACTGCAAGTATAACTTACTGTACATGTGTACAAATGTAAACATTTTTATAGGTACAAGATACATGGGCAAGGGCACATGATAAGTATCACATTCGCCCTTTTTCCCTCATCATTCAACTTTCGTACGAACTGATATCATAATCTACAAGTGTCTAAACTATTCACAGAAAGTTTAGCTACTACTCAGCTTTGCAATAACAGTGTAACTAAGTAAAACGCGTTGAAATTCTGTCATTTACACATACATTTCACACATGTCTCTTGGTAATCCAACGAGTTTGCGTTTATTTCTATGAATAAATTGATTTCATGATGGAATTGTACTAATTCTAAGACATTTCCTTCATACAGCACCAGTTATTGAAGTTTGATATCGCTTATACTTACCAAAATCTGCCTTTTTATTCGTTTTACCCGCTCTGTAAACTGTTCATTCGCACCTGTTCGTCATCAAGCTTCTAAGTAACGCAGATCGCATTCTTCGGTGTACGGGGTCACAGAGTACAGATATAGATTAGGGGTCTTCTCAAAAGTATATTGACTCGGCGATGTGTCAGTGATGAAGTAATATGTTTTGTTTTTTGTATAAATGCAATTTTCTCTTGTAAATAAAGGAATCAACGATAACGAAAGCTAATAAATGTGTTGCTACCTAACCTGACGACATGGGGTCCATGACGTCATATGACGTTACGTTATTTGGCGGAAAAAATATCTACGTCATTTTTATGGAAGGCCTTAAATGTGCTGCGCAAGCATAGATACTTCAAGTAGAATTTAAATGTTTCAGCGATCAAGTTTTGAAAATATACATGTACTTATATATCCATAGGAGAGAGTGGTACAACACCTGAACAAAAATCAAGTCAGGATTTTGAAATGTACTTCAAATATGCACTTGGTAAGATATTTCTTCATCATAACCAATTTGGTTTTGCGTATCCACTTACAGCAGTTAAATTTCTGTGCGAAGGGAATCTTGACTCAGTTTTTGTTTGTTTGCCCAGCTTCTTGTTAATGATAACAGTTGCATAAATACACGAGTTTTTCACAAAGAAATCGAGGTGGGTTTCTTTTCATTTCAATATAATTTGACAAAAGTCCGGTTCACTCTGAATTATAATATTAAGCTGCAAAACATATAATTTTAGCATGGAGTTTGTACTGCCTTTTTATGTCATTAATCGAGCTTATAGGGAATATGTCCAAAACAAGAGCCCCATGGGGCACAACGCTCACCTGACACCCATGCAAACTCCTAACCTAATAATATTGCATAATGATAGTGTCAGTGCCAGAATTTGAACCAACAACCTTTGTACTATGTACACATAAACCATATCTCAAAATTCAAAAACAACCAAAAATAAAAAAAGATTAGGCATGAAAGATATATCACAGCAAAAAGAGAGTGAAATATATCAAATACACAGTGAAAGAATGTGCAAAACAGAAAAAAAAATGGAAAATGGAAAAAAAAACTTGGTCAAGAATGAGATTAAAGGTATTCAGATGATTTAATAGTACATAAAAAGGTGACAAAATTGAAACAAATGAAAAAGGAAGAAAATAAATTGGGGTGTCGGTGCCGGGACTTGAACCCACAACCCGTGGGTCCATGTGCAAAAGTAACATATCTATTAATGTTTTAGAATATTCATGCATTCCAAGAAAGAAGATTATAGCATGTAATGTATATCAAATCAAATAGTAACTTAAATATGGCAAACATGCACTAAATAAGGGCACAAAACCATACATTTATACAGTTAATCAAAGAAACATAAAAAATATGAGCATTTCTGACAAAGTCTAAAAAGATTGGAACCAAAAACAACAACACTTGTTCAGACATCATTCTAGACCATCCAGATGCTTTCGGTTTGTTGATATGTGCTCTGGTTCTGAAGAAGTTTGTCAAAGAAGGGTACCCCCGTGACCTACTTTTGCCTATTGACAGATTAGGACACAAAACAACAAGACTTGTAAGTGACCATCAGTTCGTTATTCCTACCAAGTTTCATCCAAAATCCATTCAGTGGCGCTTGAGAACAAGTTGAAAATGTGAAAACTTTACGACGGACGAACGGACGGCGGACGGACGGACGACAGACGCCAAGCTATGACAATAGCTCACTTGAGCTTCGCTCAGGTGAGCTAAGAAGGAAATGTACCTGATACTGTCTATTTAAAAAGGAGCAATATTTCCAAATTGTAAAGTTTACTTTAAAGTAGTTTATATGCTGTGTCTATTTCATGTTGACGACCTAAATGCAAAATAGTTTATCAAAAAGCTTCATTTTTAATATTATATGATAGAAGGGGCATTGACGTTTCTATTTTAACAATAAGATTCTTAGACTATTTCTGGCGAATCCCCTTCATATTCAAGTCAATGTACCTTCAAATCTTCCTGGACGGAAACCTCTCCCGTAACTCAGTTAGTAAGACTCAAGGTCTTAAACGTAATCTATATTAAAACAGTTAATTTTTTTTTCAGGATCAATAATGACCATTAAAACCTTTTAGTTTTGCGTGTTTAGTATCAAACTAATCACTTCAAAAGCCTACGCTTAGTTGAACTTAATAGTTACGTTCTCTCGATACACTAGTCCTCTTTCGGCAAAGCCTTAATGTCCTCCTCTCATTTTGTCTTTGTATTGTGATTATGTAGAAATGATAATTTGGGTTAAAATAAATGTCGATAGGGGACTTGTTTGTATGTTATTTTGCAGGAGCTGTAGTCACGATTATCCTGGTTCTTACTGCATACTGCATAGTGAAGAACGTGAAAATGAGAATGTAAGTGATAAAATTTGTATCTTTATTTTTGAATATTGTATCTATATGAAAAAGTAATGCAAACCAGGAAAGGCAATTTGATTAACTATAATATCTATTATAGCATATTCTTTATAATGTATGGATTTTTATCGAGTTATCACTCTTTCCACTTGTAAAGGTAAAGAGCCTCACGCGACTGCTACATTTATCTCCCTAAGATGAGTAATTGCACTTGTGTGTAATTTCCATCGGTACTATAATGTACACGAAAATAAGAGGGAAAGAAAGATTACGTTAGAAGACATGAACATCATAATTACACGTTTTCAAATTCATAAGAACGGATACATATGCATTATGGATCTGATTTGCACGTTTCGGGTAATTGGTCTAATTGATCCTTCTAAGTGATCTAAACAATGAAATAAAGCGACTAGCAAATTTATGTCCAAAATTACAGAAAGAGAAAGCAAGGTGGTTGGGATATGATGTTACAGGACCCACTGCAAAAGCAAAAGAATTTAATAGGTTATAATCTATAAATAAAAAGTGTAGGGGAGACTAGGAGTTATATGAGACATGAACATTTCTTTAGAGTTTGTAATGATATTTCAATATAAGACAGTTTGGTGTAATATTTTTGAGGATTGAAGTTGAAAGGGAGATTGATTTTCCATTGATTTTCCAAAATGGGATAAACAGAATATCTGCTGTGTGTCAAACTCTGTTGTCAGAGAGCAGCATTAAATACTGAAAAAGAGAGACCAGATATGTATAATGTTAAACGTCTTCAAACTCGATAGCATCATGTAAGAACAGATAAATTTGCAGCATGGATCAAACATGCACGTCGCGGGTACTTAACCCTCTTCAGTGATCCTCAACCTAAACAATGTATTATAGCCAAAGAGTGTGAAAATTATAATGCCAAAAAGTGTACCGAAAAACGTCGTAGGATGGGCGCGATATGATGCTACAAGACCAACGTTTTAGAAATTTCAAGAAATTTTGATAACAGAAATTTGCGAATGCGTTGAAGAGACAGACGATCAACCGAAGTTGATCGAACTTGGCTGAAAAAAAAAACACAGAACAGACACCCACAAAAAGAGACACAAAAGGGACAAGGAGCACCAACTCACACCATAGAAACATTAAACATAAAAGCCCACACATAAAACAACGAGACCAATGGGCAACCGGTGCCGACTAAGGACGGACATCTGTCACGTAAGCAGACGATGTGGCTATCCCTGATTACGTTCACAGAACCCTCCCACTATTCCGATTTCCCAGAGGTCTCGAAGAAGTTTACAATAATGAATTAAACAATTTTCAGTTCGCTATAAGGGCTTTGCTACAACTTTTATTTTTTTCAACAGAAACAAATCTGAAGATGTCTCTATGCATGAGAACGGAAACAATTGTACAAGTGAAAGCATTAACCGCATCTACGATGAACCACGTGATTTGAGGACCTTGTCCCGTGAAGAAACAATTGGTATCACGCAGCAATGTGGTCAAATATATGACGATATGGAATCAACGTATAACCATTTGATTAGAGGGACGTTTACCAGTCAAATTACAACTAATGATAACAATTTCTAACTGTATTCATGACCTTCAACTTTGACTTTAATTTCCAAATACTATCAAAATTATCTACATACTTGAATTTTATGTGGTAGAGCTTTGATATTTCACTCGAAGATTCTTGTTACAATTTCCGTAGATATGAATATACATAATTATATATATGTATATATATATATATATAGAGAGAGAGAGAGAGAGAGAGAGAGAGAGTATAGATCAATTAAGGATGATTAAAGTAATGAAAAGTGGGAGGTTGCGCGCACGCATTCCGGATAGCAACACAGTCTGCTGCATTCCTTGCAAATGACCGTCCTAAATCGTTACCGGTGGTCTTTTGTGTTGCATGTTTCTATAATGTGAGTTGGTGTTCCTTGAACATTTTGGGTCTCTTTTTGTGGGTTACTGCTCTCTGCTTTTTCATTCTGTATTTTGGGAGTTTGTTATCGGTGTTTTTACCGAGTGTAGTTTGATATCCCCTCCTAACTTCTCAATCAAGCCATGTTGTCTTAACAGGTTAATGTTCTGCATAAAATTACACAATATAGTTTCAAAATGAAGCTTAAGTATTATTTTGAATATATTTTTTTCATGTGTAATCATAGGTGTCTTTTAGGACAGCGATTAGATGTAGTATTTTGGATCATTTTGTTGATTGCCTTTGAAGTGTAGCTACGGTTAATACAACAATTGGAGTATAAAAGACACCACATAATTAGAAAGGTCACTGTAT
Organism: Pinctada imbricata; assembly: GCA_033119305.1. Taxonomy (NCBI): domain Eukaryota; kingdom Metazoa; phylum Mollusca; class Bivalvia; order Pterioida; family Pteriidae; genus Pinctada; species Pinctada imbricata. The sequence continues at coordinate 1,936,318 of VSWD01000003.1, forward strand.
AGACTTGCCATCGTAATTCTATTATCTAATCTGGAAAAAATCTAAAATAGTGCACTCAATTCGGCATTCTATAAATAATTATGATTTATCTTTTTTCTTTAATTCTGTCTACTGTTCATTTTTTCCTCTGCTGATGTTAGTTTTCCACGGTGTACATTTTTTGTACAATCTTGCATGTGTGTTTCGATGTTTCACTAATCCTGTATCTTGTACTTAGTGGCTTGTCTTGTGTAATCGAATCTTGTTTCTCTTTTTCTAACAGGTATATTTGATGTTATCTGAATAGATATAATTGTGCAATTATATTCTTTGACACAACAAAGTTTAAGTATTGTATCAACACTTAGTTATCATTCTGAACAGGATGTGCTTGAATCAAATAATAGGAATTACCAGCAATAATCGACCAATAAGGATGTAATGTGAGTGTTTCCACTTCAACACATCTCATGTCTTCTTTGCTTGATATGTCGATTTCTAAAACGAAAGAGTTTTAAATGTCAAGGTTTAGGGCTCTTTATCGATTATTTCCTGTCGCAATACATCTCGATGTAAATTTACAGAAAAATAAGTACTTTAAACTTCAGATTTATAGTCTCTGTTGCCTTCAAAATAATTCTGAATTTCTATTCTAAGTTTTAAGTTAACTTTGTTTATTATTATACTAAAAGCAAATAAGATGTTCGTGCAATGTTGTATACTTTCATTTGTTTTGTGTTGTGTGTTTTCATTCATTATAGGCATTCGTAATGTATTGCGCTTCTGGTAAAAAAAAAATCAAACTTCCATTGACTTCAAGCAGTTTATTGTTGTTCAATCAGTTTACATTCATTTGAAATATATACAAACGTCAAGACTAATAGAATCATCAACCTCTTAGCTTCTAAGTAAAAAAGTAAATAAGTAAGTAAGTACGTAAGTAAGTGAATTGTTGATTGAATTTGCATGTGTATATAAGATGAATCCATACAAAGTCATATAACAAATGATATAAACACTCGGCCCAACATTGTATACGTCTCTTCAATACCATTATATCATCAACTAACACTCTGATTCAAAATACAAGGACACTGAAGAAGACATCATCAAGATACTAGAAATGTTGACGTTACAGTTTCTTCTTTCAAACAGAAAAAGAAACTAGTTTCAACGTACAGATAAACTGATTATGTACTCTCCATCGGTAGTCTTATTGACAAACGTGAGGACTTTAATTTCATGATCGCATGCTTACCCTTCATGTGCAGCTACAGTCCCATCTTCGCATGTATACGGCGTACTCATTTCACAACTAATTTGCCATGAAAGATCATGTTCGAAATGAGAAAACTTTATCTTGAGTGCAAAGAGGCTCGACAGTTAGCTCTTTGCTCAAGGGTATTCAGACGCAGCTACGTTAAGGTGCTCCACGCTATTACGTTAGAGAAAATTCCGCGAAAACGATGTGTGACGTTATAAATGACGTCATGCCAGTTATCGTATGCTAAGGATATTTCAAGGGATAAATTGTACTGGATCGATTTTGAATAGTATTGAGCTTTCATCCTATTCCTTAAATCAACTCTAAATGTTGAGTGTTTTCAACAGTTTTGCAGATGGGGTCATTGTAGGTCAAGCATGCGCAGTCTGAGGTCAGGGTTAAAGGGAAGCTTTGGATGATAAACCGCTTTTTATTCACAGAGGAATCGCCGAATTTCAAGGATAAATAAGATATCATAATAAAGTAGTACAAGTTTTATTTAGATTATTTGTTAGATATTGTCCATATTGAGCTAATTAATGGAGATTTACTGATTTACCGGCTTTAAAATCATAATTTTTCTTATTCATTTTAATATTTATTCAGTTGTTGTTGCTGCCAGGGGTTTTTTTTTGGGGGGGGGGGGGGGGGGTGGGCAGCTCGTGTGCGTTAATACAGTTTATTCTAAAGCATTATTTTAATATATAGACAAATGTAACATGAATACGACACTAAAATACTTTAAATTTGTCAATGAGTATATCGGCTATACATGCAGGCACAGTACATAGTATACAATGGAACAATACTGAGACTTTAGTTACGGTCCTATTGAATCAATTTAACATGTACTAGAATAAATCTAAGAACATATGAAAATATTAATAAAACAAATTGTAATCAGCGGGAGATCGGGCAGGTTATATTTAGATTGAAAATTGATTAGCCTAGCCGCGAAAGAATTCCCCTCCTCCTTTCCCTCTCTGCTCTTTATTTATTTATTTATTTATTTATTTATTTGTTTGTTTTCATATATAATTTTTTTCATTGGTCACCGATATAGCTCTGTGCATGGAAGCACTATGAAAAGTTTAAAAATAGCTTAGTATGAAATCTCAACTTCATTAAATATAATACAAATTTAGAAGACGCTCAAGCCGCCGGATTGGAAATACAGGATCCTGGCTACAAAATATTGCATTGATACATATATTTCAATATTTGATAAGCAGAAGTTTTAAGTTCTAGTGGCAACCTTTATCACCAGAGTCATTCCCTATCACAAACTTTTCCAGAAAGGAAATATATATTGTTTTAACTTGAATAACATACTAAAGGCGGAAGCCAAGACGAAGCTTATCCTTTGACACCCCCCCCTCCGCCTTCTTAATATATATGTATATAATTACATTTTCTTCGTTGTAAAATAATGCTAAAATAAGAAAAAAACTTTACACTTTATTATATATTAATTGAGATACTAGTTTGTAAATATGTATCCGTACTTTATATGTACAAGTATATGTATATATGCATGATATTGCGTTCCCGCTAAATTTCTATGACGTAATCCAGATCACTTGTGCGTTAAGGTCCCATCTGAAAATAGACTGATTTCGGGTAGTTGTAAAAAATTATAAATTGCAAGTGACTTCCCTTGTATGATTTCGATATTTTTATACAGAATCTATAGAGGACGTACACTTAAATTTACCAGGATTTTGCTGGGCATTTAATGGAAATTTTAGTAGTTGTGCAAAATTTGGATGTAAAGTCGAGTTTCGTAGTGTTTTTACCACTTGTTAACCTTCTCGGTATCTTTTCGCCTCACAATCGTTATAATTGTTACAATGCTCAGCACATTTCTCAATGTACAGGATGTACTGAAGAAAACGATATAACATTTGTATTATTTTTTACTTTGCTACCAGACAATTACTAGATATAAAAGAAATACAGCTTTGAACTAAAGAAAGAACGTTTCAGCCGTCATTGAGGGTTGAATGTCAGGCACTGCAAAAATGGAATATCGACGTCAGCGTGGAGCACCTTAACGTAGCCGCGGAGGAACGTCATTAATAAGTCACTGACTAAGTTCTATGGTCACTACAAAGTACTTACTGCACATTTCAACGATAATTAAGAAAATGTTTGAGTTAGACCTTTTTTATCGCCATACGTAACATACCTTACAATATAAACCTGCCAATCTTGTTTTTGTTTTTATTCTGAAGGTTTTCAAAGAGCATCTGCTGCTTTGCGTTCAATGCAGTACAGTGGTGATCGCGGGAGATTACACACTTTTACCGAAGTTTCCGAGGCTTAACCTAAGTTTCCGAATTTCGGAAAAATCCTACCTAAGTTTCCGAATCCTAACTTTACGAAAATTACCGCTTTGACCGAAGTTTCCGAATTATTAAAATTCGGTAGGAAATTTAGGGTAAACCGTGAAAGTTAGGTATTTTAGTTAGGTTTTTTAGGAAAAAGCGTAATATTTCGGGTTTTTCGGGGTAATGGTAGTTTTAAGATTGATTTCAACAAAACGAAATTTCCATTATGTAAACAAAAAGAATGCAACATGTGTTCGGGAATTCATGTGTATGATGGGGTGTAATTGAGAAGGGGGATGTATCCCTTGAAAATTTCCAAACATAGTCATATACTATTTTATTGGCAATTTGCAATACTAGGGATGTTTTTTTTCTGAAATAAATACGCTCACGCTGTTATAACGCTTCCCCTCCCCTGATTATCTAGATTCGCACGTACATCATATGATGTATGTACAGGTCAAATTTGGTATTGAATAAGTCACAGGGGGCCGTAGCCAGATTTTTTTTATTTCCATGAAATCATTCTGCAATCAAAATCCCAACCCCGCTTCCCTCGCTACATTTAATCAGCTATGTACAACGATTTCCCACAGATCTGCGGAAACTCGCTGTACGTTACGTAGCTGATTGAATGGAAAGAGGGACACGTCAGTCATTGAAATATTTGAGAAAAAAAAAAACCTTGCTTCGGCCCCCTGTTTACAATAAATAAAAAAAATAAAGAAAAGATCCGATATTAGAAAAGTATTATAAGAAAAGATCGTTGAAGTATAGAAAAGATATTATCTAAGAAAAGATCGTTGAATATAAACAATTCGAATTTCCTCTGATCGACGAAGTTGTACTTTCCGCAGTGGAAACACTTCGGCATTTTCAAAAATTCTTAAGAGATTTTTTAATTTCAAGTTGAGAAAACTAATGTAATTTCAAAAGGCAATAAGTAATATATTATAGCCGATTTTACACTGCGTACCGACTAGAAACAGAGCTAATGATCGAACTTGTTTGCAATTTCAGGCAAGTTCTATGTGTGTGTGTGTGTGTTTTTTTTAAATAATTCCTCATTGTGTGTGTGTGTGTTTTTTGTTTTGTTTTGTTTTGTTTTTTTGATTTTCTAGAATTTCAGCTGTCCTTGCTCCTTAGCCGGGGACGTGTATATAAATACGTCCCTGCCGTGGCTTTTAAAAATAACAGCATTTTGTACAATGGAGAGGCGTGGAGGGTTTTGTTGTTGTTTTTTTTTTTTTTTGGAGACCCTCGATCAGGGCCCGGTTTTTTTTTTCCTGTTCTTTAGCGGATGCATGACCAAAGATAATTCAGCAGACCCATCGGGCTATATTCTTTTTGGGGAGGTGCAAACTTTCTGGACATTTTTCTTAATTAGGGAAGGGAGCAGTTTTCCTGCCCCTCTCCTCATAAAAATCATTTGGGGATCCTTTGTCCTTCTCAATATTTTATAATTTGTTAGACCAACCTGATAAAATTCTTGTCTAACTACCATTACATGTACAACTCTATATCTAACAAATTCTTTCCAAGGTGTTCTCAATCTTATGACAGCCCTTTGCACTAATTGTGATAGGTAGAATGAAAAATGTGGCCGGTCCAGGAATCAAACCAGAGACCTTCTGCTATGTAGGCAGATGCTCTTAGCAACTGAGCTAACCAGGCACGATAACCGTACCGTCACACACTATAATTTTTTTTACAAGTCCCGAGATACAAATATGTTGCCGGACTCTGTCCGAAAACCTGTGATCGTCTGCAATCTTGAGGTAAATACTCCTATGCGAGATCTGTCATAAAGGAATAATAACCAACTATTCATTCAAAGTATTCATATTGAATCTTCTACACAGTTTCATAAAAAAGTATATTATGACCTTGACCTCTTACCCTTATTTAAGACCATAATACACCCTTGGGTCCTAAGAGATAATTATGTTAAATGTTATTGAAAACCATGTAGAGGGGAAAAAGTTTTGTCACAAAGTTTTGCCAAGAAAGTATTTTGTTACCTTGACCTCTGATCTAAATTCAAGTCATTAAAAAAACCTAGAGTGCTACTTATACGTAACAATTCTGCAAACAACACAATAAAATTGATCACCAGGAGGACTGGAAACTGATTTGTTCAAGGAAAGGGCAAGTTGCTCGTTGCAGATTGACCCTCAATATGTGACTTTGATTTTGAAGTTAACCTTGACATAGATACTGAATAACAGACATTGAATAAAGTTTTCCGCATATATGCATGTTGTATTTGCTTTGCAGTGAGTAAAATAGAAATCAAAAGGAAGTGTAACATAATGAACTGATGAGCATGATCATGTATAAACTGATATTCAAATAAGTGATCTAATGATTCTAATCACATCGTCAATATAAATTAACATGTGTAGACATGATCTATAGACCTTTGGCTGATCCAACTTCTGTAAGTGCTTGGTAATTTTTTTGCATTTTGTGCTGACATGTTTGTGTGTATACATTTTTGCAAAGATTTTTAACCCCTTCAATTTCATTGTAATTGTAATTATTATAGCTTATTTAGCTCAAGTATAATGTGGGTCAATATTCAACACCTTCTAGGTCAAGAAGGTATAGCTAAAAAAATTAACATAAGATACCAAAACCCAGTTGCTTTACAATTTATTTCCTTTCTTGCAACTGATGAAGTACATGTAGAATACTATCAATCTGACAATAATAAACTTACAACTGTAAATGTCAAAAGACAGCAAGTGTGAATGGCAGTAGATGGTTAATTACTGTCTACATTTGAGTAAAAGAATAACACTGTTCAGGAACAGGTATGTCACCTGTCACATGTTTGACCATGAAACATTGCCTTGACCTTGAAAATGACCTTGAGCTAGATTATAGCCTCTAAATATACTTCATTCTGATGCATATCAATTAGCTATAGATACTGTAGCCATATATATATGATCATGTATCTTCAATGAACATCCCCCTCCCTTTTCACTTAAGTTCACAACTATGTGACACATGATCTAAAAACCTGTGACATATATCATAAGGCTGGTACAATACTCTGATTCATCAATGCATCACAATATTTTTTTTTTCGCAATCCAAGTATCGATATATCCAAACACACCAAAGTTAAAATTTACAAAAAAAATATTTTATTGAATTTTCTGGATTTTTGTCCCCAACGCCAAAAACAAATATAACTTTCAGAGAAAATGAAAGTACATGTAACATTCGGAGAAAGTGAAAAATGGCTACGGGGAAGTTGATTAAGTTAGAAATGCCAAGCACATCACAAGATTGGTGTGGTAAACATTTGGTTTCCTGGTTTATGAAGTACAAGTTATAGGAATCGGGAAAATTCTGGTCAGAAAGCTAGTATTGAATACATATAACCTGTTGAATAAAAAAAAAACTACTTATATATGATGAATATAAATAGTATCAAATAGGATTTTGAGAAGGTTTTATCAATTTACTTAGTATTGCGATACATATTATATCCGATATCAGGTATCATGATACATATCAGATCGGCTGGGTGCAGTATTGTCCCTGCCCTAATATATCACATGCCAATTTCTTGAATTATACAATGTTTTAAAACATTTTGATGAAAAATAAATGAAATTTTAAAATTTTAAACTAAAAAATGCTTCGTAATGATCTTTGACCTTGAAAGTGACCTTGACCTGCTGAGTCTCATCATGCTTTACTATCTCTGCAAGTTTAAAAAAAATGTTTGATGTATATCAAGTAAGTTACAAACAAATATGTGACAGACTGACAAACAGACAGACAATCAGAGACAGATGAACAAACAGCCTAACAAAGTGATTTTTATATGGCGACATTAAATTTCTCAATCTGAGTAAATCAGAAACCACATGTTTTTTGTCATTCCACATACATGTATTAAATGCCATATAAAACTGTTAATTTTTCTTCATCTTGTCTTGATTCTGGTGTCCAAGATACACAAATTATGAAGGAAGGAAGCTATGCCGCACCACTTCTGTTTGACCATGTTGTATGTGTTGACTCTCATTATCCTGAAATAAAACGAGTACAACTTTTAAATGAAATAGAATAAAGCCTGTGTTTGTGAAACACGAATGCCCCTGGTGGCATCTTTGTTAGTATAAACTTCATTTTCTGTTAAGTATGTGAAAGGTCAAGGTCAACAATTTTGGTATCAATGGAAAGGTCTTGTCACAAGGAATACACATGTGAAATATGAAAGCCCTATCACTTACCATTCAAAAGTTATGCCCAATGTTAAATTTTTGAAAATTAGGTCAAAGGTCAAGGTCAAGGTCACGAGGTCAAAACGTTTGGTATCAATGGAAATGTCTTGTCGCAAGGAACACACATGTGAAATATGAAAGCCCTATTACTTACCATTTAAAAGTTATGCCCAATGTTAAAGTTTTTGAAAAATAGGTCAAAGGTCAAGGTCAAGGTCACGAGGTCAAAATTTTGGTATCAATGGAAAGGTCTTATCACAAGGAACACACATGTGAAATATGAAAGCCCTATCTCTTACCATTCAAAAGTTATGCCCAATGTTAAAGTTTTTGAAAAGTAGGTCAAAGGTCAAGGTCAAGGTCACAAGGTCAAAAATTTTGGTATCAATGGAAAGGTCTTGTCGCAAGGAATACACATGTGAAATATGAAAGCTTTATCACCTTCCATTCAAAAGTTATGCCCAATGTTAAAGTTTTTTCGGACAAACAGACAAACAGACAAACAGACGGACAGGCCAAAAACTATATGCCCCCGAATCTGTGATTCCGGGGGCATAAAAAATATGTGATGATAACAAACATCTAAATCACATCATCTAACAATAAAATCATAAAGGTAAATTCCTATCATTACCTAATAGATATCATTGTATAGTTCTCACTTAGTCGTAAATTATATGGTTATATGGTAGAGGAATGCAATAATGCAATTATATTTTATAATCAAATAAAACACTGCTAAAGACAGTATGGCTGGATTGCAAATTAAGCTTTTGTCACTAACTGGGTCAAGGTCAGGTCAAATGTTACTGCATAAATTGAAAGGATTTGTCAGAGGCAACCAATAAGTATAATATTATGTTTCTACTATGTTTACAGCTCCTGAGATTTTGATTCAATCAGAAACTTAAGCAAAATCATTAACTAGGTCAAAGCCCTAGGTCAAGGTCACTAGGTCAAATGTTACGAGATAAATTGTCAAAGGCAACCTACTAGGGCTGAGTGTCGCGAGTCAAATTTGTATTGCGATATATTGCGATATTTAGGAAAATATTGCGATATATTGCAATATTTTATAACATTGTAATTGATATTCCTTATCTTTTTCATTTTCCTACTTCAATTTTGCTTTCAAAATTTTGCTTAAAAAATCTGAAAATGTTTCCATATGGAGAATAAGTGTCATAATTTGTGTCTTGTTACGGGTATGCAACACACAGCAAGTGCATTTATTATGGTACATGTAATGGGCGTTAACGCAAACTTGCTGTGTGTTGCAAGAATGTGATAATTCTGCCTGCTAGGACAATGGCAGACACTCGTGGACATACAGACAGTGCAAAAAGTCACTCAAAAACTTCCTACCCTTATTAAATAAATGAGAGGAAAGGCTCACATCTGTGAATTTTAAACACAACGACATTGTACTTTTAACAATCTGCCAATCATGAACTAGATACTTGCCAAGAATCGAGCTAATATGTTCAAGTCTTTCTTGCAAATTGGTATACCAAAATAAATGATTATTTACTTTTGTCTTTGACCTGTGCAGTGTGTTGACATAAGGTCAGGCTGTGTAGCATAGTACGGACACTTCGTCTTGTTTAAAAATGGCTAGTCAGAAAATTGAACAATTTAAATGACCCTAGCTATTGATGTATTTTGATTAGTAATTCACGTTCGCTAAAAATACCGTCAAAAACCGGTTTTTGAAAACAAATACCATGGTACGTATTGCGAAGCCTCGTATCACAATATACAGGTACCACGATAAAACCGCTCAGCCCTACAACCTACATGTACCAGTATAACATAAAGTTTCTACTGCATAAAGTTCCTTAGATTTTGCTTTAACCAGAAACTTTAACCAAAATCTTTAACTACGTCAAAGTCCAAGGTCAAGGTAAAGTTTCTTAGTTTTTGCTTTAACCAGAAACTTTAACCAAAATGTTGACAACGGATGACAGACAGTCGGATAGACAGACAGGCGGACATTGTCAATCTATAGACTGGAATTGCTTTGCAATCAAGCCAAATACTTTTTAGATGGTGGCATTTTCAATGTCTATCTTGTCTTCGGGCCAGTGGTTGAATCTTTTTTGTAAAGACTGGTGGACAGTGATTTAATTTTAAATCATAATCTCTGAATTTTGTTATTCAGGCACAAACCGTTCTAATATGCTGCTATTTACCGATAGTCCTAACCCGAGTAAGGATCAATCTATCAGTCAATTATTATACTGCCATCGACTTACTCGAGTATGGACTATCGGTCAACGGTAGCATAATAGCTGTTATATTACACTGCCGTTGACCGATAGTCCCTACCCGAGTAAGGATTATCAGTCAACAGCAGCATAATAAAACGGTCCGAGCCCGAATCACAAAACGAAATAGGTATTACACATCATCAGATCATTTTACATGTACTACGTGTACTAACCTACCATTGAATTTCCAGAATACCGGGCCAGTGCAATCAGTACGTCAATTGTTGATTATTGGATTGAATGCAGTGGCTCTGACAGTAGTTTGCGATTCCTTCATTATGTTTGGACCATGCTTGTTGTTGTTTTTGATACGTACTATATACATCCTTGGTACCATTCATCAGTACATGTAGTACATGCATGCAATAATTCAACCATGCACACCTTGCAGATTCTTGGATACCTTGCTGTAAGTACAGACATTTTACCGGTCTGTTCTTCAATGTATAACACGGCTATGATCATTCTCCATAAAATTCCTGACTGTTTCGTGCATTTCATCAAGGGAGAAATATAAAACATCAAGTTTTACTGCTACAAAAATTCGATCGTAGTCATGTTTTGAAACCGAAAGTAGACCTAGAACATTCCGAATCCGACAAAATACAGAGCTATTCATATAAAAAAAAGGGGGGGGGGGAATAAAATTAAAAGAGAGAGAGAGAGAGAGAGAGAGAGATAAAGCTGTTTTATTATCATAATTATGCAATATGTAATTTCTCGGTAGTGCGTGAAAAAATGTACATGTATGTCTGTGTTTTATTGGGGAAGGGGGGGGGAGGATGACCCAGACCACGTCTAAAGGCAAAGGAGAGGGATCTCTTGTCTAATTATATATAAAATTATCCTAGAATATATCTTATTTTCTAATATTTGAGGAAATTAACCTCGTCTTATCGTAAAAAAATTACAGATCCGTGGTTTGCAATGATAGAAAACGAAAATGAATTTTATCGTCACTTTATGGTGCAAATAATGCTCGTTAGACAATCAAATTGAATCAGTTGTACATTTGATGCCTTCAAATGAAAAACAATTTCGAAATAATATATTTACTTAAAGAAACAAACAATAATAATAAATATTCACGCAGCCTCGTTTTCGATTTCGGGTAAATACAATTATTTAGGTTATTCCGGTGAAATTCGGAAAGTTAGGAATTTTAGGTAACATCGGTAAATTTAGGGCGGAATTTTGCCCGAAGTTTCCGAATTACCAGTTTTTCCTAACGAAGTTTCCGAGGTGTGCCCGAAGTTTCCGAAAAACAGTGTGTAAACTACTACGATCACCACTGTAATAGGGTTGAGATGAAGTAAGGGTTATTCCACTGTCTCCGAGGGCTTAGCCCGAGGAGCAGTTGAATAACCCACTTGTTGCACGGCAATTGTTATGCCATCAAACAATTATTACCGTTGATTGAGTAATTATAAGTCGTCATTCCGAGTAGGAGAAATGACAAATATGGATATTGACCATATCCCTGTATACAGCACAAAATCGACAATTCAGAAAAACAGAAACCGAAGGCATACAAAATCAGGATAAAACAGGAACCAAAGCAATTAAACAAACCCCCCCACCACATGAAAAGAAGCAAACTCCCGATATGGGAGTGAGACCAGGTGCCCAGGAAGAGTAAGCATCTCCTGCTTGCATGCAACACCCGCCGCTTCAATTCGGTAGAACTGTCACATCCGGTTACTTCCATTTCGCAAGACATAGAGTAAAATCTTGGGTTGGATGGTTCAAATGGTCTATGACAGAATATCACCCACCATTCTGGAGAGTGGGACATCATAGTGTAAGACGAGTTCCCCGTATCGACCGTAGAATTTCCTCAGTAACGATGTTAGTCGGCCACAAACATATCCCTGACTGAGAAGCTTATCTGAAAGACGCCTAGCTCTCAGAACAAAATCCGTATATTTCGTACAACTACTCATGGTCAGTAATTTCACGCATTTTAAATGTAAGATTTCAATGAAAACAACGGTAAGAAATTCCAGTATTTGTTGTTAAAATAGGGGAATTAAAGTAATAAAGGAATATTATGAAACTATTATATCTTTGTTTCTTTTCAAAAGTATTCTAGTCAGTAAATTATTCAGTCGAAATCTTCAGAGTTTTGTCTGGTAGCTGATCCTAAGCATATTGAAACATTTTACAAAGAGCGGATCTAGAACGGGCTGGGAGTCAGGAACCCCACCGCCCCCAAACCCCCTGGAATTTGTAAAAAAAAAAACATGATTTCTCGTTTCTATGTATTTTCTTTGAAAATCAGAGGCTGAACCCCTTTCTCTAACGGGCTGAATCAATGGGGAAAAAATCTAGATCCGCCCTTGACATTGAAAGAAGTAGTTCAACCTGTAAATCGCGGGATTTATTTTTCTGAATTCCTATTATGGAATGCCGTTTTAGAAATGCTAAGGCGAACATTCCTTCCTTTTACTTTCAAAACGGGAGGAAATGGACGTCATGACAGTTAAGGACAGTTAACGGCTCAGTTGATCATTCAATAATTAGTTCAATCATTAATTCAATCATTGTTTCACAATGAAAAATATTGCACTGTCTGGAAAGGTATTAATTACCGTCTACAAGGTAGACCGTGCAACAAGTCCCTGATAACTTGTATTTCCTCATTGATTAGAATTTATTCCGTGCTTCTCATTACAATCATTGAGTACAGGCATATATTGTGGCAAATTCAGTGGATAGTAAAACAACAAGGCTTATAATCTGCTGTAAATACGCAGTATAGAATTAAATCTTCTCAGCCTCAATGAGAAGAAAATGCTTGCAAGGACTGCATTAGATAGCGTCCACAAGGCCAAAGTATAGTAGATATAAACACGTTGATCACGATCAAAACAATGAGCAGTGTCACTGAAAAAAAAAGAAAGTCGATGTGAAGTCATATCAAAGGTAATGTAGACATATTTTGTTCCTTTCAGTGAAAATAAATTTGATATATGAACGTGAAAATTGATAAACAAAACTTGTACTTACGAAGGCAATATTCCTGTATTCTGTAATAGCCATGCCCATTATCTAAATTGCGAAATCCAAATTGAAAATATTAAGATAGAAGTTTAACTTGATTCCATTAAATTATATTATACCTTAATTGTCAATATGCTTTAATATATGCGTATGGTACTATTGCTGTTTGAAATTGCCTATTGTAGGTAACAGGGATGGGACAAATCAAAACAAAACATCCCATTTTTGTTAATCACTGAATGAGGGTACAAGACAAAACTCGAAATGAAATTCCTAAAATAACAATCAAAAGACTGACAAAGTCTTCAAAACACATAAAACAGAATTTATTCATGAGAGAAAAATATAATGAGAAAAAAAAAAACAGTGACATTAATGCTGCTTCATAGGATAAGATTGAAACCTTCATCTGATGAACGATATCCAGAATCAATATATTCTTATATAAAGAATGTAGTGTTTGTTCAGCATGACTGTGTGTACCGTCCAACCACATATTATACTTAATATCTTCCAATTCTACCGAATGACAGCAGGAGATGCTTACTCTTCCTGGGCACCTGGTCTCACTCCCATAGTTGGGGTTCGTTTCTTTTCAAGTGGTGAAGATTTTTTTTGTTTGCTTTGGTTCCTGTTTTATCCTGATTTTGTATGCCTTCGGTTTATGGTTTTCTGAATTATCGATTTGTTTGCTGTATACAGGGATGTGGTCATTATCCATATTTGTCATAGATATATATAAATTTTGAAACATAGTTATAGTCTAGACAAGATACTAGAATCAAATTTGAAAGACTTGTCTCGCCTTTATCCATAAATTTTAAAATCTTGAATCTGAAATATGTTTGTATTTTGTATGCATTGGCTACAAAGTAGGCATGTTACTGCGAAATACATTCTGTGTAGAAATAAACACCAGGCACTTGTTTATTTCATTCAAAATCTTGTGCATTTCATGTGAACATGTTTCGAAAAAATAAATGAATGACTTTAAAGAGGGAAATTATGAAACTTTGCCATCATGGCCTAAATCACAGATTCGTAGAAAAGGCCCCACCCTCTCTTTTCAATTTCCTTTCCTCTGGGGCATCGTCCCCTATAGCTACAGAATCCCCACTTTGTCAAAAGATGAGTATAGGTGATATACACCTTCTGTAAAAGTGGCGTTCTGTAGCTTTGGAGGAACAATTAAAAAAAGCTTTTCCATTTTCCATTGATTTCTATAGAAAAAAGACATATATTGCCCCCAAATTTAGGAAAACGATGCATGAGAAATCGTATCCGACTGCTGATTATGATGAAACCAAGATCTGGCATCAATTTTGCTAAGGAATTTTCTGAAAGTTCCCATTTTGAAAATTCCACTTTTTTTCTGGCGCAGATATTACGCCTTATCTTATCAGCTCCTTTCAGCTTCCAAGTAAAATATTCTAAATAAGAATGAAAATGTCAATCTTGTAATTTAATCGAGACACTACAACTATTTGCATGCATCTAAGCATTAGGGTACCTTCAGTTTATCCTCAATTACGAATCTGAAGTCTTTATAGAATCGACTTTTACTATTATTGTAGACGATATGCAGAAATAAACAGAATAAATAGATGACTAAATTGTTCCAAAGACCAAATGAGTGCAAATGTACTTTTCTTTCTGTGAGTGTCTGCTCTGTGTTGTTGCATTTGGTGTTTTCGAGTTTCGCTGTGGGTGCTACGACCGAATATTTTTGGAGATCCCCTCCTTTCTCGTTTAATATACTTTTAAACGTGAATGAAAACGAATTCCGTTACCTGTTTTTGTGAACTCGTTACCTTCTTAACGACGATGTCAAACCAATTTCAATGCGCCATGTTCGGATACTTATTTAAGTATATAAGCAATCTTATAGTCACAATCATTCGTTTTGATGATATATATAAATCAGTGATCCAAGCGATAATCTGAATACCTACCGTATCTTAATGAAGTGTTGTCTTGACTAGCGTATAATTGAGTTTCCGCTGTAGAATATCTAAATGAAATAAAAGAAAGCGTGGACAATGAATGAAGAGCAAAACTCAGGCTTCCACATGGCCCACCCAAATATATTTTTTTTAAAAACTTAATTGCTACAATTCAATCAGAGTATTGATATGATATCAAAATTCTTGTATTTGCTGTTAAAACTTTATTTTTTAGGAATGCTAATTTGGATATCATTAATCTACATATAGACATAGACGTTCTGCAATGAAATCTTTTTATGTCCTGGGGCAAAATTTAATGTTTTCTGGTTCATAAATTTTACTTAAGTTTGATGTTGACTTTCATGGTTCAAATGTAAGGCAACAGTATTTTTTCTGTCATTTACCTCAATATGAAAAAGAATTGAAATCGTTAACCTTTATATGACCTTGACATTTTATCTTGGTAATCCAGGATAACCAAACCTTCTGCTATTTCCGTGGCAGATGGTCGTCGTAGTCGGCACCGGTTGCCCATTGGTCTCGTTGATTTATGTGTAGTCCTTTGTGTTTGATGTTTCTGTGATGTGCGTTGACGTTCCTTGTCCCTTTTGTGTCTCTTTCTATTCTTTTCTGCTCCATGTTTTTGCATTGGGTGTTTTGGGGTTTTGCTGTTAGTGCTGCAACCTGGCGTTGTTGGAGATCCCCTCCTTTGTTTTGAAAAATGAAAATTGTATCTTAAAAGTATCGAAATGAAGGTATTGGATTTTCACCAAAGTTTAACATCTTAATGTCCAAAGTTGATAGATCTGTCTGTTTATGATATACGAAAGATGTATGTTTTCAGAACAATGATATTGAAATAACATCAATATTTGCCATTTTTGGACTTTTACCATGAAAGTTAACAATATTTGACATTTTTTTTAAATGATCCATTATCTGTATCGACAAAACGAAAGTTGTATCTAGAATACCACCTGTCACATTGACATTTTGGCCTTCTCGATGCAGGACATGCCCCTGTCAGACTTTCTCGACTAGAATTCTTTTAAGTGAATGGAATTTTTTTGTTTTGGATTAAGTGCGTACAACCCTTCCACCATTCCGATTTCCTAGAAGTATCGAAGAACGCACAATTATGGTGTAAAGCAACCTCCTCACTGCTAGATGACCACGCACAAACAAAACAATAAAACACAGGGGTCCAAGCAACACAGATGAATATGTAAATGGATATAAGAAGAGGACGTGCGTAATAAAGTCCGTGCTCTGTCGGCTGTACCGAGCTCATATATGTTATCACCGGAGGAATCCGACTGACATTCAGAGAGACATTCTTAATAACCAAGTTAGACAACTTATATTTATGTCTCATGTTGGTTCAGATGTTGGCATGAAGACATCCAAGGAGAAGGAGGAAACCGGAGTACTCGAAGGAAAACCCCCTGCAGAGGCCTGCATTAGGTCTGAAAATCAACTTGTGCTCTCTTAATTTGATTTAAATCATATCTTTTTATACTTATCTCCGTCGTATAAGACACGGACCTCACAACTTCTGTGTTCGTAGTCATGTGCTTGAAACAAACGGTATCTACAATGGAAATATAAGTTGCAATCGTTCCCTCATTTTTTGTATCGAATCATGTCTGTCTGGTGCACAGTATTTTGTCTACTAGACTTCTATCTACATTTTGAGATGTAACGTTTATTTGCAATTAATTTTGAACTTTTTCTTCAATATTAACAAAAACAATTATTAAAGAGCAGCAGCATATCTTTAGATATATTTGAAACGAATTGGAGAAGTTCAGCTGTTTAAAAATCCATTAGCAATCTTAAAGCTGACGTTGCTTACACCTTGATAATGTATACATATGCTTTAAAGTGAACGCATCGATGCAGAAAGCATGATTGGTACTTACATTTGTAAGTTTCATTTGACTTGTATTCGTTGGAGGGACAATCACTTTCTTCACAGTTTTCCAGGTTAAAATGGTGAAGTTTCTGGTTATAACCAACAATACAGTCTGGTTTTTAAAGTTAAATATTTGAATTAGTAATTAAATTTTCATAAGGTGTTAAACATATTTTAATATCGTCGAAACTACTGTAACGATAGAAAGGAGATTAATATCCTGGCACCATCCCCTAAAACTATTCTGGGCATAAAAATAATTCAACTGTGCTACTTAAGGTCAGGGTGGCGACTTTAAATAGAAATGAGGTAGAAGAAAGATGGATAAGTTCATATGTAGAGGAACATCTTCTCGAACTATTCAGACCAAAAATTCAAAATTTGCCCGTCTCGTTTTTTGGCTATAAACGTCCATTTTTGGCCTATTTTTGTCATTTTAGAGAAAACCACATCATAACTTTACATACCTCTGACATGAATGAAATTTCAAAAATTCATATATATCCTTATTTTTCAAGATTCTTATAGCCTGTGGATGAATTTTAGGAGGCTATTTTGAGAAAGTTTGATAAAATAATCAGGTCTAAGAAGAGTATGTTCTTATAAAAACTATGTAGCTAGTTGCCATGGCAACAACTCATTATTTTTATTATTAGCAATTCTCTGTAACCATTCAAACAATTTCGGCACGCATGGTCTCCGATTTTCATGAAATTTCGCACATAAGTAAGGAACAATGAAAAAAGGAAAATTTGACAAAAGATTTAATTCTAGGTCATCTGGTTACCATGGCAACGGCCTTTAAAGTTGAAAAATTGGCAAAATTGAGCTAATTTGAAGCTCTACAATTTGATCTATATGTGACATCAATGGAAGATTTTTTTGTGTTTCCTTAAGATTAGGACATAAAATTTGAAATAAGCTCCTTAGTAGTGTCTGATATTGTAAAGAAAGGCTGGTTACCATGACAACATAATTAGCTAATTTTGATATATTGATTTCATAATGCTGTTTGTATTTTCCAATTTTTCTTCTCTCTTGATGGGTATATGATAAGGAAATAGTATTTATTTTATAAAATGAGCATATTCAAGATAAATCCACTTGTCGCTATGTACATAAGTTACCTTGGCAACGGTAACTATGGTCTTTAATATAACTTATTTTGCAACTTCAGAGTCATTTAAAAAAAATTTGCATCATGATGAACAGATAAAAATTGTTAGGAAATATCCAACACAAAGAGCCCTTTCAAAAACCGTGAAAAAGTTATGGGAACATTTGTAACCATGGCAACCATTATTTATTACTTTCATAAAACAGTTATTTTTAATCCCAGGAAGTTCAAATTTAATAACAATAAAGATCAAGTAAGCTTCTATCAAAATATAATTTAAAAGTTTCAAATAATTAATGGTTACTATAGTAATTTGACCATATATTATAAAAATAAGCATTTTTTGTTGTTTTTCGAAGCCTTTTCCTAAAAAAACGAAACAGGCTTATACAACCTTTTTTTACATATACGATAAAGCATAGTCTGAACTTTATTTTAGATTTTAAAAAAATCAGATTACTTAACTTTTGATGCCCGTATCCAGGGACTCAAAGTGGGCCTATGTGCAATTTTAACCAATCGTCCCCATAGCAACGGGCTATTTCCTGAATATTTTAAAGAAAAATTTCTTTCATGTAATGAAAGATCTATTTGAATACATTAATTAATTTTCATCACTTTGAATTGAAATTCAATGATCTAGTTAATAAAGGATTCAAATATTGTCCAAAATTGCTTTCATTTTTGCGATTTGAGGTCATGTTGCCATAGCAACGAACAGAAACTTTGTCCCAATGTAAATGCTTATGTTTTATTTGCATAAAAAACTCAAAAATGTAAGCAATTTGTCATTGAATTTTGAAAAAAATGCCAAAAATACTATTTTGATAGGGTACCTGTGATGTTGCTATGGAAACATATAGATAAGACCATAAACCTAACACTATTATTGCTTAACTTTAAAGAGCAATGATAGGGTACTGATAATTCATTAGTGTTTGTTTTAGATTATGCTGCATGAATTATGTATGTGACTTCAAAAACGCCCAAAAAAGCATTTTTTCAATATTCAAAGTCCGTTTCCATGGCAACCGGATGTGACATTAAGAAAATTTTTAACAAATTTTTACTTTTGGGTCCGATCCAACCTTATGTAGAAATTTTATCCAAATCTGAGACATGCCGTGCCATGCGTCCTTCATAAAAGTGCAAATTCTTACAGAGAATACCTGTTAATAGCTAGAAGGTCGCCAGCTACAGAATTTTTTTTCTAAATATTTAATTTATGGTATTGGTATTGCTATATCCTAAAGCAGTCAAATCAATATGTTCCCAAATTAATTTTTGAGCAATATAACTGCTTCTATAAATAGCACAATTATTTCTGCAAAAAATTAACATTTTGACCCAAAAACGAAGAGTTTAACTTGAACTTCCATGTCCGTGTACTAAACCACAATTCAATTTTCCATTTCGGAAACATTAATGAAAAATTGAAAATTGAATCAATTTTTCATTTTTCATTTTCAATTTAGTAAATGAAAAATGGAAAATTGAACCAATTTTCCATTTTTCATTCAAAAATTTCAAATTGAAAAACGAAAATGGAAAATGGACTCAAATACGCTGTATTAAACCACAATTCAATTTTCCATTGCAAAAGTAAAAAACGAAAATGGAAAATTGAACCCATTTTCAATTTTCAATTTTCATTTTGAAAATGAAAAATGAAAAATTGGTTAAATTTTTCATTTTTCATTATAAAAATGAAAAATGAAAATTGAAAATGGTTTCAATTTTCAATTTTCCTTTTAAAATTTTATTTTCTTAATGAAAAATAGAGAATGGACTGTAAAAGGCTGTACTAAACCACAATTCAATTTCCTTTCCAAAATCCGTAATTGAAAATGAAAAATTGAGTCAATTTTCCATTGTTGCACTCCGCGCGCTAATGCAAAAATGAAAAATGAAAAATTGAATCCATTTTCAATTTTTCAATTCATTTTCGTTTTAACGACACACGACCTGCACACCCCTATCTCTATAATCCAGAGGTCCAGCGATTAGCCAATCAGAGCGCTCGGTTAAACGTAAACAAAAGACTCTATCGACAGTTTGCCCTTTCTCTCGTTTCGCAAATAAACAGTCGTAAGAATTTTGTGGAAATAACATTTTATATGTTTTGTTTTTTGAAATGATATTATGAAATATGTTATCTTTATGCAGCTCTCTCGTATTTTTTATAACATAGCTAATTGACAAGGCAATGCAATAAGCTTATTAAAAGATCATGGACTTTTAAAAAAAGTTTCCTTGTGTTATCGCCTATATTTCGAGTGAATCTACCAGAATTGTGCTTTTTTGCATAAAAAGAACTATGGACACTTAATTCGTATGAAGTTGAAAGTAATCCCTTTTTGAATAATTCATAACACGGTTGACGTCTGTGTTGTCAAAAGGTTATTCTACTACCATCGCTGTATATCCGGTAATCCTTTGGATGGTTGTACACTATCAAGGGCGGATCTAGAGTGGAAAGCGGGAGGTTGGGTGTTGCATCGGCCCAAAGGGTCGATCCGAGGCACGAAATGCCCAGTGGAGGAGGGTACGGGAGGTAGATGTTCGGGGGGCCTCCCCGGGAATTAAGAAAAAAAGAATAAAATTGTGCAATCTGAAGCATATTTTCTCCTTATCATCTCGAATATCAGGACCATTTTAGGGATACCCTTTCAAATTAGTAGGGAGAGCCTGGGTTTATCTCGATCTTTTTTTTCAGATTAATTGTACTTTAATACTTATTGTTTATTTGTCCCCGCAGTTACATGGATATAGAATTAGAATATTGGTATGATATGGTGCAAAATTTGTTTTCTTCATTTTGGTTTGTTTGTTTGTTTGTTTGTTTGTTTTTACATAATTTCCAAATCCAATGTTTAATACATGTACATTTATATGTTTTAAACAAAATGTGAAGATTAAAAAAAGATCCTTCTATAAGCATAAAAGCGTGAAGGTTACTATCCCCGTGCCATTTACATGTTTTGTAAATCATTTGACATGTTTATATGATTGTTCATTTCCGATAAAATGTAGAAATTGAAATGAAATGATTACTACTTGGAATAAGGACCAATTTTCGGGCATACCAGAAACCCCCTGCGCGATGTACATTACAAAACTACTCAATAAAATATTGTTAGTACGACCAAATTTAGAACCTAAAAAGAATTGTATTTACAACCTCAATAAATTCTCTATTAAGGTGAATACATTAAAACAAAATCTTTCTAATTGGTGAATTGCTGACCATTGAGCAATTTCTACTGATGCTTTTGCAGGGTTTTTTTCGATTGCTGATGTTACCAAAATAAAGCGAAACCCGGGGGGGGGGGGGGTTTCCATGGGGGGGGGGGGGGGGTATTGCCCACCACCACCACCACCACCACCACCACCACCACCACCCACCCCCTAAATCCGCCCTATTGAAACTTAAATGGTTTGATAGATATTGATTTCTAGTATCTAGATAGTAGATATCTAATTTTCATTCCGATATTTTGATTACGTCATGGGAAAATAAATGTTAAACATTTGCGGAATCAAGGGGGGGGGGGGGGGGGGGGGCGCCCCCCCCCCCCTGAAATCTGCAAATCATAGGTAAAACGATCATTTTCCATAAACAAAGAGTAAATATTAATAATTATTAACTACTTGTTAGTTAATATAATTGTCAAATGCATCAATTTCAATTCATTAATCAATTTCAGTCATGAAAATGGGTCCAATAAGGCTGAAATTCGTTACGTTATACCTTCTGGGGGGGGGGGGGGCGAAGTGGTCCCCCTAATAGGGCTCTGCCCTGGACCCGCTCGGGACCTAAGCGGTCCCAGGACCCCTCGCCAATTTTACGCCCCCTCTAACTCAAAAGCTGGATCCGCCACTGATAAAGTTTTCCATCTTCTCCATCTCCTGCTGAACAGCGCATGCCTCCATGTGACACATGTATTTCAAACATTAATATTGTTTTCATAGTACAAAAATGTAATTATCTCCTCTACATGTTATCCACATGATAGATTTACTGTAGTAGTGAAATTGTAGATTTCTTGAATGATATTAAGTTTCTTAACAAGTACTATCAGGGACGATAAGTGCCTGGAACTACATTTGTATATTGTATTTGGTTTCTTTTATAAATAAATTTTAATCTGTAATAATCAAATATTCTTGTGCATATTGCATATCAAGATATATGGTTAAAAATGGGGGGGGGGGGTTGAGCACTTTGCCGAATTTTCACTAAAATATTAGTTTACCATCTATTATATTGATTGATCAGTGCCGTGCGTAGCTTCGATGTGGACGGTAAGCAGGGGCCGGCGGGCCTAAATCCTTAAATGGGGGGGGGGGGGGGACTGCATAATCATACACTTTTTGTGGAATGACTCGCAAGGTATGAGGGGTCTATGTGGGGAGGGTATAATGGATGTTGATATCCCTACATCTGGAAAGGGGTTCGGGGGCCTCCCCGAGAATATTTTGAAAAAAAAGTCAAGCAAATCTGTACTCTCTGTCCCATGAATGCGTCATGTCATGGTTTGGCAAACCTACAAACGGATAACTTTTGCGCCAAAAAAAAAAAAAAAAACCTGCAAGTAACATTCTTCATGGAAAAAAAAATATTTAAATCACAAACCCCTTGCGCTTTTATACAAGTGAAAAATCTGTGAAGTCCGATTAAATTTAAAAATCAAAATATGGGGAATGTAGGACGATTTTTAAAAATGCCTCGGATTACACCATTTTGTCATAAAAATCCGAAAATTTCGCGTACGATTTTAGATTTTTTTTGGGTCTCTTTGTTCATTTTTTTCCAAGATATACAAGGATCATTGAATCGATTTATTTTGATTTTGACCATGCATAGCACCATAACCTTTAAAATCGGCTTGAGCAACGATCATGCCGGCTCGCTTGATGTCAGTGACGCTGCGCGTGCAAACAACGTCTACCCCTGCGTTAATCCAATTATCTAATTAGCAGTTACTCCGTTTATTGAATCGCCAATTTAACTTTTGACTGTCAGAGTGAAACAAGTATTAATATTCAATGTCTTTTAAAACGACATTATTCAAAGCGTGTTCACGTTACAAAACCGTTGGACTTCATGTGCAAGATGTGCCCTCTATGTTGATACAATAAAATCAACAGAAAGTCTGAAACATGGGCTACTTTTATGTTACGTTCACGGTGGTTTCAGTAACACATTTAAAAAATTTTATTTTAAAAACAAAACATATAACATGTTATTTCCACAATAGCAACTGTTTATTTGCGAAGCGAGAGAAAGGGCAAGCTGCCGATAGAGACTTTTGTTTACGTTTGAAACGAGCGCTCTGATTGGCTATTCGCTGGACCTCTGGATTATAGAGATAGGGGTGTGCAGGTCGTGTGTCGTTAAAACGAAAATGAAAAATGAAAAATTGAAAATGGATTCAATTTTTCATTTTTCATTTTGCATTAGCGCGCGGAGTGTAAAAATGGAAACTTGACTCAATTTTTCATTTTCCATTACGGATTTTGGAAAGGAAAATTGAATTGTGGTTTAGTACAGCCTATTACAGTCCATTTTCTATTTTTCATTAAGAAAATAAAATTTTAAAAAGGAAAAATGAAAATTGAACCCATTTTCAATTTTCAATTTTCACTTTTAAAATGAAAAATGAAAAATTGAATCAATTTTTCATTTTTCATTTTCAAAATGAAAATTGAAAATTGAAAATGGGTTCAATTTTCCATTTTCGTTTTTTACTTTTGCAATGGAAAATTGAATTGTGGTTTAATACAGCGTATTTGAGTCCATTTTCCATTTTCGTTTTTCAATTTGAAATTTTAAAATGAAAAATGGAAAATTGGTTCAATTTCCCATTTTTCATTTACTAAATTGAAAATGAAAAATGAAAAATTGATTCAATTTTCCATTTTTCATTAACATTTCCAAAATGGAAAATTGAATTGTGGTTAAGTACACGGACCCTTCCAATTTCTAATTATCTCACTTTTAAAGAGAGAAAGTAATGCGTAGTAAGTATTCAGATGTTTGAGTCTTTGGTAACAAAACGCATGCGAAAATGACAATTATTTTCCTATTTTCGGCGATTTTTCATTGAAAAATATGCCTTTTCCCCAAAATATCCATTCAGCAATTAAAGTTTCAAAGAGTGATATTTTTTTCAAAAACAATGTAACAATCTGAGCTGATACCATGTGTCGTTTATGTCGGTTTCAAATATTATGTGATATGAAAATAGAGTTATCTCCCTGTAGTCGCAACCCTAACCTTAATAGACCCTTCAGAGAGTTTTGGAGCTGCAAACATTTGCAAATTAAATGCAGAAATCGATATTCAAAACATGTGTTTTGTGGATAAATAATACATTGAAATTGTCTTCAAAATGACAGAGTTGGAACACTACAATAATATATTGTATAAAACTTAGGAGGAAGGATACTTACTTTAAAAAAAGGATACTTACTTTTCCTCTCAATTATTTGTACAACGGCACAGAATTCCAGTGATCCGGTGCTTGTGTAGATACAATGGTATACTGTAAACACTGTGCACCTATAGTAAATCCTTCGCAAGTTCCAACTGTCGATGTCGACAGGACAAGACAGTGCGATCATTAAATAACTTAAAATAAAACCAAACACAGTGACTGCATGACATCTCGAAACGAACATATGTAGCATATTAAAGAGTTTGTATTGTCAATCTAACAACATAATTTAACGACGTGTCCTTTTGACAAAATGAAGCAACCGGAAGAGAAAAGGAAATTTAAGGCGCATAATTCATTTGATTGCATATCATATTCAAAATAGTGCCATTCATATTTGTCGCTTTTCTATAATTACAATTTGTAAAATTAGGTCACTGAATCTTGATTCAATACAAAATCAAGTCAGTGCGATATCAAAGAATGATAACAACGAAGTATTCCAACTGTTGATACCGATATGAGGATCATTCCTCTGAAAAAAAGACAAAACAATCGACCAAGCTGTATATAGTATATAGTTTGTACTAGAATATATAATAGCAAAAGGAGAAGTAGTTCAAACTTATAATTCTTAAGTGGGTATGGGCGTGAACAAATCATACGTAAACCCAACTTGTAACAAGGTCTTAGGCGGCACAGGCTTGTGATATAACCTTGCCGTCATCGCTATTTTCTTACGCCATTTCACGCAATGATAAAGCCCGAGAGGCATCGCAGGTATGGCATGTCGTCACAGTGACGTCATTCGTACTTCTGACGTAAACATCGCAAAAGATTCAAAGGTAGAGGCACATATTTGAGCGTTTAGGGTCGAGTAAATAGTCAATGAAGGAAACGATTCTTATCTTGATGCAAGAAAATTTACAAGACGCACGTCTAAAGACAGTAGGCTTCGATTTATGGTCAGCATTTGTATTTTTATTGGAGGATTCTCGCTCAGCTGATCGTGTCGGCAACGTACGAATGAAGAAAGAATCCCTCATACTGCATCGTAATGCATTGAAACAAAGGCAATGCTTGTACATTATATCCCTCATAAATGTAGTTATGCTTAGTGGTATATACTTGCAATATTTAATTTACAAATACGACGCCCCAGTTCCAATCTGCAAGAATCTTGCAGACAAACAATAGTCAATGACGGCAGAGGTAGATTTCAAAGTGAAGAAATGCGGAACTGAAATCGGACGCATGCGTAGGAGATTGACGTAAACCGTATCAATGTCGTTAAGAAAACAAAATCTAAAAACTTATTTAACTAATGGTCGAATATACCTCTAAATCAAAGATCAGTGCATTTCGAATGACAAACAATATATTTCCTTGTTTACATCTAAAATACACTTCTATCACGACATCGTTTTACCCTTGGCATATTGTTTACGTCATCAACGGAGTTTATTTGACGTCATACTGAATTATGTCGAAGCAATATTTACCCGCGAATTATTATGAAAGAGGCTTGTAATCGTTCTTTAGAAGTTTCGGTAATTCAGTTGCATGCAACTAATTGCAGAGATTTTACTGTCCGAATAATTAGCTGCGACTCACACTTTGCAACTAATCGCATATATTTTGTACTAAATTCATACCTTTTCCAACTCAAGTTTACGAATAAAATGTATTATTAACAGAAAATACCACATGTATTTACAATTTCCATTACAATTGCATCCACACATTTCTTCTCGACGAAGAGAGGGCAAAAAAGAAAAACCCCTACTTTTAAACTGAAAAAAAAAAATCTTTCAGTATAGTTTTTTTACGCTCTTTTGTTCTTTGTGAGAAAAGTCGCCATTTTATTGTCAATGTAATTGATATGACCAGACTTTACCAAGTAAGGGTTGAAATATAATTAAGGAATACCCGGCATTTTGATTGGTTGACGCTAAAAGTTGAATGCGATTAATCGCAAAGAATAAAAAATGTTCTAATCTGAAAAAAAATTACATGCGACTTATGAAAGTTGCATGCGAAAAGTTTTAAGCTACAAAAAATGTATGTTACAGGACTCGATTTGTTGTTTGCAACTATAGTAACTGCAACCGATTAGTTGCGTCATGTAACAAGGTAGTCTATCTCATATAGTTTATTGGAACCTTGAAACATATAGTTCATTGGTATGACAAATATTTCAAATAAGATATTACAATATGATATTCAAGTGAGAGCATCAGAGTGATTACAGAGAAATAATATTATGGAGGATGGACATATTATTTTTATATTATGAATTTCTAAGCAAAAGTGCATTAACAAGATATCTAGAAAGGTTACATAGTGCTTTTCTGTTCCTAACTGAAAAAAGTTGAACTAATTTGAACATCGATGGCCTTCTCCAATAGTAACATTTGATATATTTTTTACGTAAATCTGAATACAAAGGACAAGATAAAACAAAATGAAACTCATCTTCTATGTCATTACTATTACATTTTACACATTTCCTCTGTGATCTATCAGTATTATTATATCTACTTTTTTCAATTAGCAGTTTATGTGATGATGTTCTAAATTTACTCAAAATAGTCATAAAATTTTCTGGCAAACCTTTTCTTAAATGATATTGTAGACAGAAACTATCTGGCAGGTGCTTATACAACATACACTTGGGAGAATTATCAAAATAAGAGTGCATTTCTTGAATGAATGAGTCAGTTAATAATTGTGAGCAAGTAGATAAAAAATGTGTTTTATTCTCAATGTACTGATTTTCCCAAACATAGGCAAGTCCAAGTTTTTGCAGTAAATCTCTTACATCAGATAACCAATTATGATTAACTTCAATATTCTCATACATATATTTGTAAATAGTTTTCAATATACAATTATCTGTTTGTAATAATTTAACCCAATATTTCAAAATTTTTAGCTTTCTTTTAACAGACAATGGCAATCGCCCCAATTCTGCAAACACAACACAATTTGGGGTGTTCTTCTTTATATGCAAAATACGTTTACAAAAATCTGCGTGAACCCTCTCAATATCTTTGGCTTGGTGAAAGCCCCAGACTTCACAGCAATAATTAAGTACACTACTAACATATGTATCAAAAACGTGTAATTTTGTCTCAATATTCAACGAATTTTCATTACATATTTTCAAAATTTGAAACATACTTTTTTTACCTTGTAAAGCTAATACATGCTGAGTTCTATTAAATTTACCGTTGTACAATAAGTTCAATCCTAAATAACTAAAATTATCTACTACATCAATTATTTCCCCATTATAAAACCATTTATCAGATTTACTCAATTTTCCACCATTTCGAAAAACCACAATTTTTGTTTTATCAACATTTACATGTAAATTCCATTCATTACTATAAGAAGATAGTGTATCTAACATATTTTGCAAGCCACTTCTACTCTCTGAGAAAAGTACAGTATCATCTGCATAAAGTAATAAAAACAATGACAGATCTTTCAGTTCTACATTTTCTACTGAATTTTCAATAAGGTAGTATTCAAAGTCATTTACATACATAGAAAATAAAAAGGGGGATAACCCCTCACCCTGCATAAGCCCATTTTCTGAATCAAAGTAATCTGAAGTACAACCATTATATTTTACACATGTCCTTATATTTGTATAAATAGATTTAACAATAGAATGGAGTTTTCCTGTAATTCCATTTCTAGATAATTTCCATAGTAATTTTTGTCTATTAACACTGTCAAACGCCTTACGATAATCTACAAAACAGCAGTACAATTTTTGTCTTTTACTTAACATTTTATCAATTAAACCATGAAAAGCAAACACAGCATCCGAGGTTCCATACCCTGGTTTAAAACCAAATTGTGCATCTGATATGATATCATATTTTTGTGACCAGCGTAATAATCTATTGTTCAATATTGCCGTAAAAAATTTGGACAGACAGCTTACTAGAGTGATGCCGCGGTAATTGTTTGTGTCGTCAATATTTCCTTTCTTAAAAATTGGTACAATAACTCCTTCAGACCAGCATTTAGGAAAAATACCCTTATCAAAAGTAGCATTAACAGAGTATGCAGTAGTGGTACAAAAAAGTCTTTAAACTTGCACAAGTACTCATTAAGCACATGGTCTATACCCGGTGATTTATTCAATTTTGCATTCTTAAGAACATCCATAATTTCTTTCTCACTAATAGTATCATCTAATTCTTCGAAAACACATTCAGATTCTATATTAACACTTTCATTACCATGATCATCATGAGAAAAAACATTATTAGAATGAGCAAAAAAATCATTGGCAGATAAAACACTACTTTTTCTAACTTGTTTTCTCTTAAAGATTCTATAAAATCGTCTTGGGTTGCTTTTACGTATATAAGATAATCTATTACCCTCTTGTCTGCTATACGACCTCTTGACCTTTCTCATGTAAAATCTGTACCTATTTTTATCAACAATCAATTTTTGTCTATTCTCCGCTGAGCGGTCATGGTTAAATGTAAATAATGATTGCATATATACATCATATAAAATTCTACAACGATCATCAAACCATGGTTTCGAATTTCTTTGCACTTTATTTGATTTACATGTTACCACTTTTTTTACAGAAAGGCTGAAATACATCATTTAGCTGTTCAACAAATAATTTCACGCCATCATCTAACCCTGTTACATTTTGTAATATTTCACCAATAATACCATGGAAATTTTCTCTCTTCGACAACAAAATTTCTTTCATTTGATCAATTTCATCATCATTCCATCTGTATATAATATTTGTACAATTTTCAGATCTATTATTTTCAGTAGAATCAATATTTTCATAATCGACACTATGCAATGAAAAAACAACAGGTGCATGATCGGACCAAGTATTAAAGTCACAAACTTGTAATTGACTAATCAACTTATAACAGTTTTTGTGAGCCATGACATAGTCGATTGCACTTGATCCAAGGTGATTAAAAAAAGTTATTCGTCCCATTTCGTCACCTCTTACCCGACCATTGCATATCCTCATACCTGTTGATTTACATAAATCTATAAGGCGACGCCCAAAGGTATTAACCGTACTGTCCTCAGTATTACGACATGGCATAGATAAATCAGTATCATAATCAAAAAGGTCTGATAAAATATCTAATAATGGTTTTCCAATAGCGTCATTTTCAAGAAAATCTAGTTTATTACCAACTCTGCTGTTTAAATCACCAGCAATTTTAACGTTTCCTATAGATGAAAAAAGCGCAATATCATTTTCAAGACAATCAAAAAGATCTGATCCGTAAAGATTATAAAATACATTATTTTCGTGCGGAATATATGAGAAACAAATGTACACATCTGAGTCAAAAATATCAATGATTTTGACCCAAATCAAAGTATCTTGAACACATTTTGTAATTGACAAGTATTTGCTGAGATTTTTGCGAACAATCAAAACCAAACCTCCCCCGGAACCCTTGGCCCGTGGAAAAATAAAAACATCGTAACAATCATCAAGTAATTGAGTATTTACAATATCATCTTTTTTAATCCAACATTCAGATAGGAAAATCAGGTCATAATCTTTAATTACATCAACAAAATCTGAGTCACAAATCTTACTCACAAAGCTTCTGTTGATATTCCAGGTAAGTAAACGAACTGAATGTCCGATCCTCCCGCCTACTTATTGACCATCACGAGAACGCCGTTGAGGAGGGGGCTTGTACATAACACCATCTATATACAGCTTGTTGTAAACCAACTTCGTCTTGCATCCGCTACTTTTTTTCTCTTTCATGATCCTGATTAGCGCCTTTCTCTGCTCTACAATTTCGGGAGGGAACTGTTCGTTGATATAATAGTTAGTACATTTCAGTGCACTCGATTTCGCGCGTACATCTTGTCGTTGCTTGAAGTCCTTAAATTTCGCAACGATGACTCGGGGACGGCTCTGACCCCCAATTCTGTGGACCCTGTCGAACTTAATCGCCTCCACTAATTCAGAAGCCATACGCAGTTTCTCCATCATAAATCCCCGTAGTAATTCCTCGGTTTTGTCGGGAGTTTCGTCAACAACCTCTGCTATTCCCGAGAAAAGCAAATTATCCCTCATGGATCGGGCTCTGGTGTCAATTAGTTGCCATTTCATTTCTTCGTTTTGGGTTTCTAGGGCGCTCACTCTATCTCCAAGGTCACCTACTTGAAAATCTGCATTATCCGCTCTGTCGTTAAGTGCGTCAACTAAGTCCTTCGTTTTTTTCATACTGGTGACTACATCCTTCTTTACAGACGCAACTTCATCTTCAAGACCCTTTATTTTAGTACCCAGGCCGCTTACTTGCGCCTCCAAACATTCTAATTTCTCTAGTTTTTTAGAAACATCTTCCACTTTTTTTATTTATTTATATTATTTCACGCCATGACAACTTTTCAGAGCGAAATAATTTAACTGCGATTGAAATGAGTAAATTAAGACTTCAAAATTATTTTTGCATAAAAAAAAACACAAATAAATTCAGAAGAATAATTATATTTCATAATACATGTACAAGTTTACGATGCCGCGTTACTGACCACGCAACTTGCCTCAAACATTGAAAGCATGTAAAACTATTATATGAGCCGTCCCATAGGAAAACCAACAATGTGGCAATAATTACGTCACAGAGAAATCGCTCAACAATCGACGTCATCGATTACGCGCATTTAACGTTGCTTTATTTCATGCGTTCACGATGTCAAAACTTCATAAAAAGGACAGCATAAGCATATCCTGCAGACATTACTTAATTTATTACGATAATTTCTATCAAAGATAAATTATTACCCAGTTAAATACAACGCAAGGCCGGCTTATCTATGTTTCTTTGATTTTGTTTCATTTTCAATTTTTTACTCTCTCATTAAAGCTTCTGTCCGCGCGACTTAACATTTCACGTTGATCTTTAATGATACGATAAGAATGAGATCCCGATTAAACTGGTTATGTTTCTTATAAAATGACAATGCCCATAGTAACTATCTTCACTGTAAATATCGTAACAATATGAGAAATAGCGATGTGTGGCATGTTTTCTTGTTTTCTTCATTCGATTTTTTTTTTTCATTTGCGCGCCCGCGCGCAATCTCAAATATTATTGTTAATTTTCTTGAAACTAACAAATATAACAAAACAGGGACTTGTAAACTTTAAGTGATTAGGAATCTAGAAAAACAAAATGAAAAAGAAAATAGCCTTATAAAAGTTAAAGAATGGCCGAAGTGATATACAGCATGAAAGGGGTTTCGTAACTTATAGCGCTTTTGTTTAGCGGCGAATCTTGGTCAAGATATACATTTCAAGAAAAGCTCGAAAAATAAACGGCGAGATTCAACACTGTTATTTTTCGAAATATGTTTAAATTTGTGACAAAATGGAGTGATATTTAAATTTATACTGTATAGTAATGTTTCCATTGAAGGTTTACACGAATAGTTGAAAGGACATTGGTCTTTGGCTGTATAATCTATCATGTCCTAAATTTAAGATTTTTTTTTTTATAAATTTAGTTATTCGTTAGTCTGGATTTTTTATACGTACTATATCTCAAGGTGCAAATCATATATGGTCCGGATTTTATTGATTTTATGGAAAACCTTAAAACCCTTTTCCACTTTATTTACCATGAATGCTGAAGATCATTATGGGATCATTATGGGAAAAATGTAATGACACAGTGCAGAATATATAACATGTCTATTATTGAAATTCAAACGTAACGCAAATTAAATAAAACTAAAACATTTTTTTTGTCTGTAAGAAAGGGGAAGAGGGGGATCTTTAAGCACTCATGATTATAAAGGGGAACGTATAATGCATAGAACTTGACCACAACCATCCACGTATGAATCATCTTAATATGTTTTTTTGAGTTTTAGTCAAATACTAGTAATAAATATTCATAATTTACATTGTAGATTGCATTATTCTATTATAGACAAATATTCTATCGATAACCCCAAGCATGCCCAGAGTAAAGCAGTACTAGGCGTTCAAAAGGTAGGGGAGGGGGTATTCCGAGGGAAAACGGTTTTGAAATGTAGACACCCGTGAAATATCTATACTTTTAATAAGTTTTATTATTATTTTCGTTCCGACATAATCGCATTATAAGAGCAGTTCAACTAAGTTATCCAGAATGCCTGTATATTTCAAACTCCCTCCACCCTTCCAACACCGGATCCTCCCATGTATCATTTCGTAGAATTTGAGGTACAAATCATTAAAAAAAAATGGATAATCGGTACGGTAAGTTTCTACTAAAGTACTAACAGCCAGTAAGCAAAACATAAATTTGATTTTACGTGAAAACGCTTTTAGATAGATACATATCGAGAGAAATATTCAACTATTAGAGCACTGTTTGAAAATGAAATTTTATTTTGGTATCATTTTGGTGTTTTCCCTCTACGCATAGAAAAAACGGTAAATCATCTTTTCGATGCACTAAGTCATTTAAATCTACACTGGTCAAGTTAAATTAATGCGATAGCCTTAATCATAGTTGTACACTTAGGTTTATGCCTGAATGATCAGTGAATATCTACCTGTATGAATAGGTATTGCTGTTTTATTTAATATACTCGACCCTTGTTAAGAAAAACGACTTGGGACAATTTCGAAGCGTAAAATATGCTATTTTCTTATGAGTACACCAAAAATGATATCTTACATGGTTAAAAAAGCTTAGCCTAGTTATTTGGATAGTGCTTTTCCTTTTGCATTACCATTTAAATTTTCCAGTAATCATTTTTCGCCGTTTACAAATAAAAGGAAAATTTCCGTTTTCTTTAGAACCCTTTAATACTTTAGTATACTTCTGTCAGACTATTAATCTAATGCCCATCAAAAAATCAGTAAATGTTTTATGGCTTGGAGGAAATGAAAGATCTTTGTTAAATATGGTCAGAAATTAGAGGGCGCTACGCAACTCTAAGAGGAAGGTTAATAACGAGCAATCCGAAGTATTATTAGGCCGATCATTCTGTTTTATCTATGAGAGTCAGAATCCTGGAGAAAATATATCACCCCTAAAACAATCCCTATTTGAGCAACCTTTCCGTCGCAACAGAGAAGAGTTCTGGATAAAAAATCTTAACACTGCAGCGCCCTATGGGTGCAACGAAAGATAATATCAGCAGCTTAGGAAACTTAGCAAGTCCCAGTTGTCAATCGGTAAATGTGACTAGCTTATTCAACAGACCACAAAGAAGACCTCGAAGTCATGGCATTCGTAAATATGATAGGCCTGAGATACATAGTTTCTCCTTCGATTACTTGGTTCCATTTTTGAACAAGCCTCGAGGCCTGCATTACATTCGTACCAAATTATACTCAGTTCCTTTATGGAAGTTACACGACATCTACGAATATACGAAGGCCCTCACATATACCGATACACGTTTCCCAAAATACAGACTACAAGGAGTCATCTTGGACGTTTCTACTTTTCGTTTATTTCATGCAGTTAGATCAGATAAATAAGAGGATAACAAACCGTCCTTTCATTAAAAAAAGATTTGCAAAGAAAGGTATTGATAAATTGAATCATGGTCAAATTTTGAATCACAAAACTGTCACAGAAAAAATCCCACCATATTTCAAAAGAAAAGAAACTTGTATTTCCTATAGCTACACACCAATAGTTGCATCTAAGATTTACAATTACAAACGATTCTTGCAGTGTATTGATTTAAGTAATCCCTCACTACATCCACTTCCTGTCGAATGTTCTTCATCGGATTTCAACTACTCTCATTGTGGACACGTTATTACTGGTGACCTTAGTATATGCAAGACGTTGGGCAAAGAAAGAGGATGTACAGCTCGACACCCTTTCCGAATGGATAAAATCAGTCAGAGGGTTACTTTTATCTAGAATTTACCGATTGAAATCAACTGTGAACACCAGATTCTGGTACATATTCAAAGACCCTGATGTTATCACAGAGCTTACCTACCTCCAAGAACATTATGTCATCACACCAGCGGACAAAGCCTCAAATAATTACACATTTACTTACAAAAGTACTATTTCGACAGTCTAGTTAAAGAGTTGGGTTTAAATTCGACACCTGGAAATCCCACTTACACCCCAACACATCTTTCTGCCTCTAAAACTTGCTTCCTTTGGCTTCGACACTAACAATTTAGATTAAGATTTACCATTTGTATACTGCATACCTAAAATGCATAAGAATCCTTACAAACAACGTTTCATCGCTAGTTCCTCAAAATGTTCTACCAAATCTGTATCGATCTTACTCATCAAAGTTTTATCTGAAATCAAATCTGGGCTTCAAAAATATTGGTCGACAGTATATGCTCGCAGTGGTATCTAACTAGATATGGATTTTAAAGAATTCTAAGGAACTTTTAGAACATCTGAAATTCACTCAGGCTTTGATTTTTCGACACTTTACACTACAATTTCACATTCTAAATTGAAAGAAAGACTCGCTAAAACTACAAGTAATGCGTTTACAAGTAAGAACGGTAATCGCAAATACAAATTTATTGTTGTTAACTATGACAAAACCTACTTTGTAAAAGAAAAGTCCTAATCTGAAAATAAGTTCACTGAAACAGATATTATTCAGATGTTAAATTTTCTGATCGACAACAGTTTTGTGGTGTTTGGAGGGAAGGTCTTCAAACGAATTGTCGGAATTCCAATGGGGACCAATTGTGCCCCACTCCTTGCCGACATTTTCCTTTACCAGTACGAAGCTGAATTCATTCAATCTGTGGTCTCTGAAGGGAAAAGATACTTAGCTTCTGACTTCAACCTCACTTACAGATACTACTCAGTCAGGGGTATGTGTGTGACCGACTAACATCGTCACTGAGGAAGTTCTACGGTCGATATGGGGAACTCGTCATACACTATGATGTCCCACTCTCCAGAATGGTGGATGATATTTTGTCATAGACCATTTGAACCATCCAACCAAAGATTTTACTCTATGTCTTGCGAAATGGAAGTAACCAGATGTGACAGTTCTACCGAATTGAAGCGACGGGTGTTGCATGCAAGCAGGAGATGCTTACTCTTCCTGGGCACCTGGTTTCACTCCCGTATCGGGAGTTCGCTTCTTTTCATGTGGTGGAGGTTTTTCTTTGTTTGCTTTGGTTCCTGTTTTATCCTGATTTTGTATGCCTTCGGTTTCTGTTTTTCTGAATTATCGATTTTGTGCTCTATACAGGGATATGGTCAATTATACGAAAAGATGGTGTAAATCAGAAGGAGTCGAACCGCATGCTCTGAATGACTGGAAAAACCTCATTTTAGATATAACGGATATTCGAATAGATAACTTCCATAAAAACCCTCATCTTTTTCAAAATCCACGTTCCAAATCAGAAAGATATTTCAAATCCAAACAAAGTAAATTACATAAAAAATATGTCTTTGCACCAGCTGATAAAGCAGCCAACAACACCATTATCATTTGAAAACGTTACTACATATCAACTTTGATTTCGGAACTTTCGTCTACTAATACATATATCAAAAGCAATGAAAGTGCATCTAACATTTTTGGCAAGCATAACAGTGAACTGTCTTCATTCAATATCTCTATTTCTAAATTGGATCTCCCAACACTATATTGCATACCGAAACTGCACAAGTCTCCTTACAAATTTCGATTTATTGCTAATTCTAGTAACTGCTCCACTACAATTTTGTCTAGAAATCTGACGTCAGCACTTACTGCTATTAAAGAACACACAACTAGATATTGTGAAACGGTTCTAAACAGGAACGATGTAAATTCATTTTGGTCTATTAAGAATTCAGGGGATGTGATTGAAAAAATGAAATCTGGAAATTTCCAAGCCAATACGATTTCTTCATTCGACTTTTCTAATATGTACACCACACTTCCTCATGACAAAATTAATGATCGATTATCTAATCTCATTAAATGGTGTTTTGATCGAGAGCGAAAAACTTACATTTGTACAGCTGAATCGAAGGGTTTCTTTTCCTCGACAGACTACAAATCATACAAATCATGGACATGTAGTGACCTGTGTAATGCCTTGTCCTTCCTCTTGGACAATATTTATGTTAGATTTGGTGAGGATCTATACAAGCAGGTTGTAGGAATTCCTATGGGTACTAACTGTGCGCCTCTTGTTGCAGATTTATTTTTATACACTTATGAAAAAGAATTTATCCAAAATCTTCAAAAGCAAAGAAAATTTGATGAGCTGAAATGTTTCAATAATACTTCTAGGTACCTGGATGATATTCTAACCATTGACAATCCTGCTTTTGAATTATATCAGAATGAAATTTATCCACAAGATCTAACCCTTAACAAGGCAAACCTTTCAAATACAGAAACACCCTTTTTGGACCTAAGTATCAAAATTGTAAACGGAAAGATTCATACAAGTGTATATGACAAAAGGGATAATTTTGGATTAAACATAGTAAATGTCCCCTGGCTTGACGGTGATGTTCCAAGATTACCGTCATACGGCATTTACATATCACAGCTCATCCGGTACGCTAAAGCGTGTACTGATATTTCGGATTTTCACAGTAGAAATTTACAAATTACCAAAAAACTTTTAGGTCAAGGTTTCCGCTTTCATAAGCTAGTTAAGACTTTCTGGAAATTTTACAAAAATTACAGTCAACTTCTTTTAAAATTCGGATCTATACATGCAACAGAGTACATTACTATGGGTATTACACAACCTGTCTTTTATGGTGATATGATAAACAAAATAAAAAGGATCCAAAGTAGGCAGCATAACCATAAAAAATGCGTCAGAATCATCAAACGCCTTTTATACCGTGGATATGATCCTAATGTCACCAGACGGATACTAGGCTTGGTACTTGACCAATCTACAGTCTTGTACAAGTGCATCCTTGAGACTTGCACTCTGACTGACTGTGACGACGGGACTCCATGACGGGCCCTGTCCAAACCTCTTTAGAGAAGACAGGGCCCTGACCACCTGTCCTCTCTGAATGTCGGACTCCTCGGGTGATTACATACATGAGCTCGCTACAGCCGGCAGAGCACGGACTGTATTAAGCATGCCCTCTTTTTATATCCATTTACATATTCATCTGTGTCTCTGGGGCCTCTGCGTTTCGCGGTCGTGTTTGTGTGATGTCATCTTACAATGAGGAGGTTGTTTTACACCACAATTGTACGTTCTTCGAGACCTCTTGGTAATTGGAGAAGTGAGAGGGTTGTGCGCACGTAATCCAGGATAACCACACCATTTGCTACTTGCGTGACAAATGGCCGTCCAAAGTTGGCACCGGTTACCCATTGGTCTCGTCGGTTTATGTGTAGTCTTTTGTGTTTGATGATTACATGTCGTTTGTCTCTTTTCCGTCTCGTGCTGTACTCGTCTTTTGTGTTTTTGCATCGGGTGTTTTGGTGTTTTACTGTTGATGCTGCAACGGAGTCTTCTTGGAGATCTCCTCCCTTCTTTTCATTATCCATATTTGCATTTACATCGACGGCTGGTGCGCCTAGCCAACAGGGGATGCTTACTCCTCCCGGGCACCTGATCCCACCTCTAGCTTGCTAGGGGTCCGTCGATGCTCAACATAGTGCTCTATTTTGAGTGCTGTTGAGATTATCGTCAGGATCTTCTTTAATTCATTGTCATAGTTAATTGTCTTTGGCTTGATGGGGATGTTCAAAGATTGCCATCGTTCGGCAATAACATCTCTCAGCTCATCAGATACGCTAGAGCTTACTTCCATGTTTCGGACTTCCATGACAAAAATGTTCAAATTACGAAAAACAACGTATCAGTCAATGATTAAGATATCATAAACTTGAGTATCAGAGTATGTATCCTTGGGAATTTCATTGCCTTCATTTTACGGTGACCTTATCAACAAAATCAGAGAGATCAAAAGCAGATCAAACTTCAACCAAAAATGTAAAAAAATAGTAAAGTCGTCAGAGAAGACTTGGTCTTGATTTTCTGTCCTATCCAAAAATGGTCAGACGTCTACGGTGATTGATCTTGAGCTCGCTTCAGTCAGCAGAGCAGAGACTGTTACACGCATGCTAAAGAATCTTTTTAGATCCATTTACTAAAATCGGTGTTACAAGTGGCCACTGCGTTTAACTATCTTGTTTGGGATGTCACCTTACAGTGAAAAGTTTTCCGTTTCCAATTGTGTGTCTATGGAGACCTCTGTGTATCCGGATACGTGGGATGGTTGTGCGCATTGGTCTCCTTCCTTTTATGTGTTGTCGTCACTGTTTAATATTCCTGTACGTCTGTTACGTTTGTTCTAGTGAATATTTTTGTGTATTTTTGCGATTTGAAGTTTGTATGATGTCATTTATGTGTCACTTTCTTGTGGGTTTATTTAACGGGTTGAATGCAGGGTGGTCATGCTGGAGATAATTCCCTTTTCTTTAAGAGTCTTTTTCACAAGAGCGCCCCTCCGCTTTCCTATCTTGTTTAACAGCAATTTATCTGTGACCTTTTCTATTGATTTTGACACAAATTCATAATAAGATTTCAGATCATTTTCATTCACGGTTTTTTTTTATCACTATACTGGTGTTGGAATAGTTTCCGGACGATTTTGAAGGTTTTTCGGGGATAACTCCACCGTCCATCAATGGAAACCATTCAAAATTCTCTCAAACAATGCTATGCCCTTCCCACAGATACTCATGTTGAAAGAAAATATTAAATCTCTCAAGATATATGGTTTCCAGACCGATTTTATGACCCTATATTTTGGCCATTTTTCGCAAATTACTGGAACAGTTTCCGGACACCTGATTTTAAAGCTGTCGATCTCGATCAATTTCAGCCCAAACTGGATGATTTTTGGATATTGCGTTCTTCAATCTTTGCTACAAATGACTGTGTAAAAATAATTTTGAAAATAGAACCGAAACTTCTCAAATCACGTAGATTAAAATAGTATGGTTGTCGCCGACTTCCCCCCGTGCGCGATATTAAATTTGGCAGAAAGGGGTAAAAAGGTGGTGTGATAAATCGACTTAGATGCAAAATTTTGTTTAATTGATTAGTGATTTGAATTTTGCATTTAAAAATCTACAAAATTGTCATAAAATTTTGAAAATAATTTCCTTCAAAGTACTTGAAAAGGGCGACTGTCCGGAAACTGTTATTGTTCTGACACCAGTATAGTAATATATTTCTCTTACATTTGTGCTATCCATTCATTTCATTTCTCCTAGTCAGAATGTTAAAGTTATTTTTCGTCACCTAGGAAATCTTGACTAAAGTGAAATCATTTTATATTGTTACACTTTTAAAATACACTGCCATCCATAAATTAGTATACACCATTTCTGTTCATGTTGCTGTTAGAAAATACACAGCTTCGAATCTATTGCTGTATAATTCTGAAGATGAACCTTATAGAAATCAGTTGTAACAAACTTGACCAAAATATTTGCACTTTTGGAATTTTTACCTTTTTTCATATGAAAATGACAATTTTGGAAAAAAATTGTGCCGGTAAAAAAAGTATCTTTTTACATTTTTGTTATCACATTTCATATTCTAAAATTATGTGAAGCCAGTTATTATGATTTTTTCAAATTCAGAATTGAAAAATTAGGATAAATTTATAAAGAGTTTAGAATGATTTCCTTGTTTGTATAGTTATTTATGGATGGCAGTGTATACTGGAGATAATACAGGTTCACCATCGAGTCCAGATCGAAATATAATTTAAGGGCCCGGGGGGGGGGGGGGGGGTTGCTAGAAAAGATATGTTTGGACATTATATTTTTCACACTCTTTGGCCATATTACATTGTTTAGATTGAAGATCGCTTAGGAGGGTTAAGTATCCGAAACGTGCATGTCTGGTCCATGCTGCAAATAAATTAATCTGCTCTTAAATGATGCTACTGAATTCGACGTTTAACAGTTGTTCAACTTTGTGAGTATCACCGCTGGTAGACCAGGAGTCCCTGAGTGCACATGTAGCCAAGTTCGATTTTCTTCGGTTGATCGTTTGCCTCTTCAATGCATTCGAAAATTTCAGTTCTCAAAATTCTTAAAATTTCTAAAACATGGGTCCTGTAGCACTATATTCCATATATATATAGACTGTACCATGATATAGGTGGTACCATATATTCCATATATATATAGACTGTACCATGATATAGGTGGTCCCATCACAGCATTTATCTGTTTGAAAATGCTTTTGTTCAATTTCCAATTGTTTGAACTTGCAGTTTTCACATTCCTGCTTTCCCAATCCGCAATTTGGTTGAGAACACCAGGAAGGTGTTCTGCAGTCAATGTGATCTCTCTTTTGAGACAGTAATCCCAAATTTGTTTTGCTATTTTGGTAAGATTTTGGGATTTTGTCCCTCCCATCTTGTTTACATATCCTAAAACATATCCTAATACCACCCATCCTAATACTTCTTTCTGTACATTTTTGGACATAACATTTTCACGCTCTTTGGTCAATTGCATTGTTTAGATTGAGGATCACTGACGAGGGTAAAGTACCCGAAACGTACATGTCTAGTCCATGCTGCTAATTTATCTGCTCTTCAGTGATGTTATTGAATTATTATATAAGTTGTAAATGGACTTGGAAGGGTCATTAGTTAAAACATTTTTATTTCGTTATTCAATAAATTTTAAAAAATGCATGTTACGTAAGATAGAAATGCAACATGCTTTAGAAGGATCCTCATCGGAGGGATATAAAGAAAGGATATAAGTAGAACTACTATACTTATGTACCAATCTGCAATTCCCTCCCCATTCAGAAAAATAGCCGGAAAATACAGTGCAAATGTATCTCGCCACAAAATCTATACTTTGCCTGCAAACAATTCTTTATTTTCTCACCACTTGATATTTGGATTTCTCGCCCCAGTAGATCTTGTTCTGATTTATGAGGGGGGGGGGGGGTAAAAAAGTACAGTGAATATATTGGGGGTCTTCTCAAATGTTAAACGTCTTAAAATTCAATAGCATCATTTAAAAACATATAGATATGCATCATGGAGCAGACATCGTAACCCTCGAAAATGCGTCAGTATCATCAGTGTGAGGAGGTTGTTTTGCACCTTAATTGTACGTTCTTCAAGACCTCTGGGTAATCGGAGTAGTGAGAGGGTTGTGCGCACGTAATCTAGGATAGCCACACCATTTGCTACTTGCGTGACAAATGGCCGTCCAAAGTCGGCACCGCTTACCCATTGGTCTCGTCGGTTTATGTGTAGTCTTTTGTGTTTGATGTTTACATGTCATGTGTCTCTTTTCCGTCTCGTGCTGTACTTGTCTTTTGTGTCTTTGCATCGGGTGCTTTGGTGTTTTGCTGTTGATGCTGCAACGAGGTCTTGTTGGAGATATCGTCCCTTCTTTTATACTGTGGATATGATCCTAATGTCACCAGACGGACACTAGGCTTGATACTTGGCCAATCTAGCCAATCTATAGTCTTGAACCAGCACATTCTTAAGAATTGCACTTGAACTGACAGTGGGACTCTATGGCAGACACTGTCTAAACTACTTTAGAGGCGATAGGGCCCCGAAACCAGTCCTCTCTAAATGTCAGTCGAACTCCTCGGGTGATAACATAGATGGCCTAGCTACAGCCGGCAGAGCACGGACTATTTATATCAATTTAAATCTCCATCTGTGTTGCAGGGTCCCCTGCGCTTTACAATAGTGTTTGTGTGTGGTCATCTAACAGTAAGGAGGTTGTTTTACGCCATAATTTTTCGATCTTTGAGACATCTTTGTAATAGGAAAAGTGGGAGGGTCGTGCGCACGCAATCCAGGATGACAATATCGTCTGCTACATACGTGACAGATGGCTGTCTCAGTCGGCACCGGTTGCCCATTGGTCTCGTTGGTTTATGCGTGGTCTTTTAAGTTTCATGTTTCTATAATATGAGTTGGTGTTCCTCATCCTTTTTGCGTCTCTTTCTTTTGGTGTCTGCTCTGTGTTTATTTTACATAGGTTGTTTCGTAGTTTTGCTGTGGGTGCTGCAGTCGAGAGTTTTTTGGAGATCCTTTCCCTTCTTGAACATTTTTCCTTGACATAGTCGCAATATCAATTTCAATATAGAAATAACCTCAGACAGTGTATGTATTTTAGATATTGTTTTCATTTTCCTGCGTGAACATCGACTGCGAGTGCGGCTAGCCAAACAGGGTTGCTTACACCTATCGGCCACCTGTTTTTACCTCTGGCTAGGGGACGGTCGATGCTTAATTTTGTGCTCTATTGTGGGTGCTGTTGAAAGTTATCGTCGTGAACTAATTAGCCTCTACCTTTAAATTCACTTACAGATATATAGACGATGTGCTATCCATCAATAATCCAAAATTGGCGGATTACCAGAATCTATCCGTCGGAGCTTGAAGTCAAAGAAACTACAGGGAGAAATAATCCAGGATATTATTTGGACATAATACTGTCACTGACACTGATGGTCA
Organism: Pinctada imbricata; assembly: GCA_033119305.1. Classification (NCBI taxonomy): domain Eukaryota; kingdom Metazoa; phylum Mollusca; class Bivalvia; order Pterioida; family Pteriidae; genus Pinctada; species Pinctada imbricata. Next base: position 1,979,332 of record VSWD01000003.1, read on the forward strand.
CTAGAACACCTCAGTCTGTGACAAACGTGACGACTTCAGTTTCGGCATCACAATTTTCCCTTTGTGAGTAACAGAATTCATTCATAGGCTGCTTACGGCTTGTTCATAATATATTTGATGACATAATGTCAAAACAAATAGCAAATATATAGATTTCGTTCTGGGAGGTAGGCGTCTTTCAGACAAGAGAAGAGAGGGGATCTCCAACAAGATCCTCTTGCTGCTTAAACAGCAAACACCAAAACACCCGATACAAAAATAAACGAAAGACGAGCATACTATCAGACGGAAAAACGACATACGACATATAAACATCAAACACAAAAGTCTACACATCAACTGACGAGACCCATTTGCAACCGGTACCGACTTTGGACGGCCATTTGCCACGCAAGTAGCAAATGATGTGGCTATCCTGGATTAAGTGCGAACAACCCTCTCGCTTCTCCATTTACCCAGTAGTCCCGAGGAGCGGACAATTGTGGTGTTTAACAACCTCCTCACTGTTAGATGACCTCACACAAACAAGACCGCAAAATGTAGGGACCGAAACAACACAGGTGAATATGTAAATGTATAAAAAAAGAGGGCTTGCGCAATACAGTACGTGCTCTGCCGGCTGTAGCGAGCTTATGTATGTAATCACCCGAGGGGTCCGACTGACATTCAGAGAGGACAGGTGGTCAGGGCCCTGTCTTCTCTAAAGAGGTTTAAACGGCCTGTCATGGAGTCCCATCGTCACAGTCAGTCAGAGTGCAAGTCTCAAGGATGCACCAGTACAAGACTGTAGATTGATCAAGTACCAAGCCTTATGGCCGGGTTAGCGCAGTGGTAGCGCGCTCGCTTCTCACCTCTAAGGTCCCGGGATCGAATCTTAGATTGGGCTAAGGGTCTTATGTGGGAGGGTAGGTGGTCCCCCACCCAGGCCTCTGCAGGGGGTTTTTCTCCGGGAACTCCGGTTTCCTCCTGCTCCTTGGACCCCCTCACGCCAACATCTGAGCCAACGTGAGACATTAATATAAGTTGTGTAACTTGTTTGTTAAACGTTGTAAAATAAATAAAGTTTAAATTTTTAAGTACCAAGCCTTGCGTCCGTCTGATGACATTAGGATCATATCCATGGTATATAAGGCGTTTGATCATTCTGACGCATTTTCGATGGTTATGCTGCCTACCTTTGATCCTTCTAAGGTGTTTTATTATATCACCATAAAAGACAGGTTGTGTAATACACAAAGTTATGAACTCTGTTGCGTGTTTAGATCCGAATTTTAAAAGAAGTTAACTGTATTTTTTTGTAAAATTTCCAGAAAGTCTTAACTTGTTTATGAAAGCGGACACCTTGACCTAAAAGTTTTTTGGTAATTTCTACTGTGAAAATCCAAAATATCAGTACATGCTCTAGCATACCGGATGAGCTATGATATGCTATGATATGCAAATGCCGTATGACGGTAATCTTGGAACATCGCCGTCAAGCCAGGAATATTTACTTTGCTGAATCCAAAATCATCCCTTTTGTCAAATACTTGAATCTTTCCGTTTACAGTTTTGATATTTAGGTCTAAAAAATGTGCTTCTGTATTTGTAACGTTTGCCTTGTTAAGTGTTAATTCTTGTGGATAAATTCTTATATAATTCAAAAGCAGTAAATAGTTAGAATACCATCCAGATACCTAGAAGTATTATTGAAACATTTCAGATCATCAAATTTTCTTTTTGAAAATTTTGGATACATTCTTTTTTATAAGTGTATGAAAATAAATCTGCAACAAGAGGCGCACAGTTAGTACCCATAGGAATTCCTACAACCTGCTTGTATAGATCATCACCAAATCTAACATGAAAATTGTCCAAGAGGAAGGACAATGCAATACACAGGTCAATACATGTCCATGGTTTGTATGATTTGTAGTCTGTCGAGGAAATGAAACCCTTCAATTCAGATGTACAAATGTAAGTTTTCCGCTCTCGATTTAAACACCATATAATGAGATTAGATAATCGGTCATTAATCTTATCATGAGGAAATGTCGTGTACATATTAGAGAAGTCGTATGAAGAAATCGTAGTGGCTTGGACATTTCCAGATTTCATTTTGTCAATCACATCCCCTGAATGCTTACGGAGGTTTTGAACACAAAGATTACGGCAGTATGATGTAAGATTTGGTGAGAAACTCTACAAGCAGGTTGTAGAGATTCCAATGGGTACTAATTGTGCGCCTCTTGTTGCAGATTTATTTTTATAAAACGTATGAAAAGGAATTTATTCAAAATCTTCAAAGGCAAAGAAAAAATGTTGATGTGAAATGTTTCATTGGTACTTCTATTAACCTGGATGAAATTCTGACAATCCTGTTTTTGAAAATTATAAAAATGGTACTTGTCCACAAGAATTAATTCTAATCAAGGCAAACATTTTTAATACAGAAACACCATTTTTGGACCTAAATATCAAAATTGTTAATGGAGAGATCAATACAAGTGCGTATGACAAAAGAGATGATTTTGGATTTAACATGGTAAGTTTCCACTGGCTTGACGTTGATGTTCCTAGATTACCGTCCTATGGTATCTATATTCCACAGCTCATCCGGTATGCTAGAGCATGTACTGATGCTTTGGATTTTCATAGTAGAAATTTACAAATTACCAAGAAACTTTTAGGACAAGGTCTTCGCTTTCTCAAAGTAGTAAAGTCTTTCTGGAAATTTTACAAAAATTATTGTCAAATTCTTCTGAAACTCAGAGCAATGCAGGCAACAGAGTATATTACTTTGGGTGTTTCACAACCTGCATTTTATGGTGACATTATTAACAAGATAAGAAGGATCAAAGATAGAGAACATCACTATCGAAAATGCGTCAGAATCATCAAACGCCTTTATACCATGGATATGATCCTAATGTCACCAGACAGACACTGGGCTTGGTACTTGACAAATCTACATTCTTGTACAAGCGCATTCTTAAAACTTATACTCTGACTGACTGTGACGACGGGACTCCATGACGGGCCCTGTCCAAACCTCATTAGAGAAGACAGGGCCCCGACCACCTGTCCTCTCTGAATGTCAATCGGACTCCTCGGGTGATAACATACATCAGCTCGCAGCGGCAGAGCACAGATTGTATTACATATGCTCTCTTTTTATATCCATTTACATATTCATCTGTGTTGCTTGGGCCCCTGCGTTTTTCGGTCTTGCTTGTGTGTGGTCATCTGACAGTGAGGAGGTTGTTTTACACCACAATTGTACGTTCTTCGAGACCTCTGGGTAATCGGAAAAGTGGGAGGGTTGGCGCACGTAATCCAGGATAACCACAACTTCTGCTATTTCCGTAGCAGATGGCCGTCCTAAGTCGGCTCCGGTTGCCCATTGGCCTCGATAGTTTATGTGTAGTCCTTTGTGTTTGATGTTTCTGTGTTGTGCGTTGACGTTCCTTGCCCTTATCCGTCTCTTTCCGTGCTTGTCTCCTTTGTGTTTTTGAATTGGGTGTTTTGGGGGTTTGCTGTGGGTGCTACGACCTGGTGTTGTTGGAGATCCCCTCCTTTGTTTGATTTCAGATAAAACTTTGGTGAGTAAGATCGATACAGATTTGGTAGAACATTTTGAGGAACAAGCGATGAAACGTTGTTTGTACGGATTCTTATGCATTTTAGGTATGCAGTATAAGTATGGTAAACTTAGTGTCGAGAACAAATGAAGCAAGAGCTGATTTGTGGTTATCTATTATTTCAGAGACAGAAAGGTTTATTGGAGTGTAAGTGGGATTTCCAGGTGTCGAAGCCCAACTCTTTAACTAGACTGTCGAAATAGTACTTTTTGCAAGGAAATGTGTAATCACTTGAGGCTTTGTCCGCTGGTGTGATGACATAATGTTCTTAGAGGTAGGTAAGCTCTGTGATAACATCAGGGTCTTTAAATATAGACTCGAATCTGGTGTTCACAGTTGATTTTAATCGGTAAATTCTAGATAAAAGTAACCCTCTGATGGATTTTTGGCATTTTGGTTCCATGTAAAGGACATACTTTCTCTGTATTTTTTATGCCCCCGTAATTTCCGATTACGGGGGCATTAAAATCCATGCATTGTACTGCCTCCATTACATGTTTAAATTACATGCAAGTCATGTAAGATAGAAATAAATTAACAATTTGATATGATTTCAACGTGTTTTTTTTTTCTTTATTGAGAGAGGCATTCCTGAAACATATATAAAATATGATTGTCACGAGAATAAAACCTACCAACAAAATAAATTCGCGAGGTATCAAATATTCAAAATGCAAAATTGACTCGGAACTTTTATCGTAGGTAATGCATCACCTTATTGAGCATTTCAATCCTGTATAAATGTTATCTGTATGTGCAGAGCATGTGCTGATAAAGGTTAAGATTCTTATAAGCGTTGCTTCCAAAGACGACAATATACCTTTTCACAAATCTGAAGGAAATACACCTAGTCTATGAAATTGTATAAGAAAAAAGAAATTGTCATTTTTGATAATATCACAAAGTTGTTTGTCATTGGTGACGTTTGAGGACGAGAAAAATAAAATCCAAAAAAATATGAAATGAAGAGCAAAAATCTGATTGATTTTTTTAATATATTTAATATATGCTACTTTGATGTAAACTAGTTTGATTTTTTGTCAAAAAATATTCCTGACTTTGAATATATTTTATTCTCTTGAAGAAATGGAAAAAATTGCAATTTAATGAAACATGAAAATGAAAAATATCCGAAAATGTATGAATAATTTGTAATTGATAAACTGCATAAGTCATTATAATTACCTTTCATAAAAAAGATGTTTCTCCTTTTTTCTCTCTCAAATAAGATACATTTCGACTGTTATACTTTTGAAGAAAAATATTCTTAAATTTCAAAAGGCCTTTTCATGAGAACTTTTTTTTTTATTGTAACGACATTTTTGATTTTTAATTTGATTGTCCATTCCAAGCAATAAAACAATAAAATGACGTTATACAGCGTTACAATTACCGTTGTGATGACATCAAATCATTGTTTGCAGTTGGTTAATATACCTTATGAATAAACAAATGCAATCAACGTTTATTCTAAGATGGTAGATTGTATATCTCGCTAAATAACAGTTAAATGTATCTAGATTACAATGTACTTTAATTGTACATTTCTTGTATATACGTGAATATCCTGATACCCCATAAAAAAAAAGCAAAATACATAAAAGAAGATCAGAGAAGTACATCTAAAAAGTATAATGAACACAATAATAATTTGAACACATACTCATTTCACGTTCATAAAAAATAAAGCAACTCCAATACATATAACTATCATCTAAAACATACTAAATAGACAAAAATGACATTAGCGATAGGCATCCACACTAAAGTTTAAACAATTTACAAGCAGAGATATCTATACATCTTTATGATGTATAGAAGAGGATAGAACGAGTTTCTTTTATTATGCATTACTGCCTTCAGAAGACTAACGATCATACACTTAATCCGAATGTTGTAACTTTTGAAATTACTGATTTTATCCATATTTCCAATCAACATTTAATCTATCTGACTAGATGAAATCAAAAGTAAATCAAAAAGACCAGATACTTTTGTTTGAATTCAAGAAGAATGGGAATAGGAAAAATATGACACGGAAACAATATATTCATAATGTCGACTAGATTAATTAAAGTTTTAGCATTTAAAATGTATAGATTTGAATAACTGCTCATTTAATTGACTGCTGCCATGACATGAGACACTTTTGATTAGTACATATATATATATACACAGCCAACTGTGCCTCACATGAAATTCATATGAATAATGTCGAATGGTTCCAACTCTATACCCTCTTGAAGAAAATTCCAAACCAATTTCCATGCATCAGACACGTGTTTCGAATATTTAATTCTCATCAGTGATGCGGAGTCACCAAAATAATTTCAGTAGCACCCTCTTTAATTTACTGAATTTAAATTTTTACATTTACATTACAGAGGGTGCACGGCTCAAAATTTCCTGTAGGGTCGACTCAGTAGCATATACAAATAAAATCTATATTCAAAATAACATCATGTAAATTTCACATGAAAGTTCATGTGAAAGTCATATAAATTTTACATAAAATTTATGTGAAATAAATCTTTTAAATAAACATAAATTAAAAAGTTGATATTTTGACTATTTTTTCTCATAGTATTCAATTTGAAATGCGGTCATGTAGGGGAGGGGGAGAAAAGATATAGCTGTACAGCTGTTCAAATAGATAGCAGTTTAAGATATTTACTTTTGGTTTCGTATGAGCAATGTTCATCGTGGACTATCAGAATGATTGGTAAAACTATATTTAAAACAAGTACACCCTAGGTGACTAGACTCAATTTATGTATTAGCCTAAATACAAGATTTGTATTTGTATTGTGTCCTCAGTTTGATATATTATTACGAAAAAAGTAGTACTCCTTGACATTTGCATTACTGAATGCATATTTTTTGGGGAAAATAAATTTGTTTTAATAAATAATAGCGGAAAATAGGGAAAAATCATATTCATATGAACTCTGCTATCAAAGATTCAATTTTCAGAATGAATATTATTCATGATGTTGTCTAATATTAAACATCTTCAAAAAATGTGTCACACGGAATTTTTCCTAGAGGCGAAATGCTAAAATAGGGAAAAATGGATGTTTGAAGCAAAAAATGAATAAATAAATAAATTAATTAATTAATTAATTAATTAATTAATAAAAATAAAACAGCCGGGACATTTTGATTTTTTTCTATGAATTGTTTGAAAAGTTGTCCATATACATGAAGATATATTCATTTTTTTCTACTCCACATATGTTAAAAGTCGCAACTCTGATCTTAAATGCACTTTATGACATTTGAAATTATACTCAAGTACAATACATAACAGTTGAATACAATCAGTATCTATTTTCTTGGAAGTTACAAAACAAAAATATATGCAAAAGAAACAATAAAAATATATATTACATAGATGTTTAAAGAGAAATCAATAATAGGTTGTTAATAAATTAAGTGTATTTATAGATGTACGAGTATATATTTGTTGAGATCCGTAACAGTAGAAATAAACTATGGGCCTTTTCATGAGAACTTCCATTCTAATGATATTTTTAATTTCTGATTATGTGACGGCTGTCCTTTCAAAACAATAAAAACAAGAGGCCCAAGGGAGCCACATTGCTCAAATGAGTTGCAAACAAAAGAATGATTATGGACAATGTGGTAGAGGACCTTGAGTACTTGCTTCCAGTAAGGTTTTGTAAAATTCTGTGTAGCAGTTTCAAAGTAGATGTCGAAAATGTGTCATGAAATCAGATTACTGGGCGGCCATAATTGTTAACCGATCGGCATGACAAAACACAAACTCGGTAGATGACATTGAGTACTTCTTATAAGGTTTCATGATATTCTGTGCAGCAGTTGCAGAGGAGAATTCTAAAATATGTCATCCAATCAGAACCCTAATCGGCCATATTTATTGACTGGTCGGCACGTAAAACACAAACTTGTTATAGTACCATAAGTGCTTGCTTCCTGTAAGGTTTTATGAAATTCTGTGCAGCGGTCTTATTTGTTGACCAATCGGCATGAAAAAAAAACACACACTTGGTAGAGGACCTTAAGTACTTGCTTCCGGTAAGGTCTTATGAAATTCCATGTAGTGGTTGCAGAGAAGATGTCGAAAAATGTGTCATGCAATCAGAGCCCTCGGTGGCCATATTTGTTAATCATTCGTCACACAAAAAACAAACTTGGTAGAGGACCTTGATAACTTGCTTTCTGTTAGTTTTCATGAAATTCTGTTCTGTGGCTGCAGAGAAAATGTCGAAAATGTGTCAGCCAATCAGAGCCCTGAGTGGCAATATTTGTCAAACGATCGGCACAAAAACACAAACTTAATAGAAGACCTTGAGTACTTGCTTCCTGTAAGATTTCATGAAATTATGTGCAGCGGTTGCAGATGATATGTCGATAATGTGTCAGGCAACCAGAGCCCTCGGTGGCCATATTTTTAGAACGATCGGCGCGAAAAACACAAACTTGGTGGATGACCTTAAGTTCTTCTTTCTGTAGGTTTCATGAAATTCTGTGCAGCGGTTTCAGAGGAGATGTCGAAAATGTGTCAGCCAATCAGATCCCTCGGTAGCCATATTTGTGGATCGATCGGCACGAAAAACACAAACGCGGTGGGTGACATGAAGTTCTTGCTTCCTGTAAGGTTTCGTGAAATTCCGTGCAGCGGTTGTAGAGGAGATGTCGCAAATGTAAAAAGTTTACGCAGGCCGACGACAGACGACGGACGGACGTCGGACAGCGCGCAATGACAATAGCTCACTTGAGCTTCGCTCAGGTGAGGTAAATAATAAAATGACGTCATATGGCATTAAACTTACCACTATGTGATGGAATCATTTCATTGTATACAGTATTTTAAAATACCTTATGAAAAAAAAAAAACCAATGTCATCAACGTTCATCGTGAAAAGGTAAAATATATATTTCAATATGCTTTTTTAATTAGCAGTTAATAGCTATTCTCTGTAAGCATTTGCACTTTTATGAAGGACGCATGGCACGGCATGTCTCCGATTTTGATAAAATTTATACATCAGGTTGAGACTGACCCAAAAGAAAAAAATATTAAAATTTTCCTAATATCTCATCAGGTTGCCATGGAAACGGACCTCGAATATTAAAAAATGCACTTTAGGGCATTTTTGAAGTCACATAGATCATTTATGCAGCATAATCTAAAACAAACACTGATGAATTATCAGTACCCTATCATTGCTCTTTCAAGTTAAATAATAATAATGTTGGGTTTATGGTCTTATCTATATGTTTCCATAGCAACAACACAGGTACCCTTTCAAAAAGGTGTTTTGGGCATTTTTTTTCAAAATTCAATCATAAATAACCTACATTTTTGACTTATTTTTGCAAATAAAACAAAAGCATTCATATTGAAATAAAGTTTGTGCTCGTTGCTATAGCAACATGAACTGAAATCGCGAAAATGAAAGCAATTTAGAGTCCCTTTTTTACTAGATCATTGAATTTTAATTCAAAGTGATAATTAATGAATGTATTTAAGTAAACCTTTCAGTACATGAAAGAATTTTTTTAAAGAAATATTCAGGAAAAAGTCCGTTACTATGGGAAAGTTTGTGTAAAATTTCACATAGGCCAACTTTGAGTCCTTGGATGCGGGCATTCAATGTTAAAAAATCTGAACAATTTTAAATCTAAATTAAAGTTTAGACTTTGCTTTATCATATATGTAAAACATGTTTTGTAAGCCTGTTTCGTTTTTTTTTCAGAAAAAGGCTTCGAAAAACAGCAAAAAATGCTTATTTTTAGATTGTATGGCCAGATTACTAAAGCAACCATTATTTATTTGGAAGTTTTTTCTTGTATTTTGATAGAGGCTTACTTGATCTTTATTAATATTGAATTGGTACTTCCTGGGTTGAAACATGACTGTTTTATAAAAATAATAAAAAATGGTTGCCATGGTAACATATGTTCCCAATAACTTTTTCACAGTTTTTAAAAGAGCTCTTTGTGTTGGATATATTCCAACAATTTCTATTTGTTCATCATGATGCAAAAATTTTGAAAATAACTCTGAAGTTGCAAAATTATTAATATTATAGACCATAGTTACCATTGCCAAGGTAACTTAAGAACATAGCAACAAGTAGGGTTTTCTTGGATTTGCTCATTTTATGAAATGAATTCCATTTCATTATCATATACCCATCAAGAGAGAAGGAAAATTGGAAAATACAAACAGCATTTTGAATTGAATATATAAAGATAAGCTTATTATGTTGTCATGGTAACCAGCCTTTTAACAATATCAGACACTACTAGTGAGCTTATTTAAAATATTATGTCCTCATCTTAAGGATGAATAAAAAAATATTCAATTAATGTCGTATATAGACCAAATTATAGAGCTTCAAAGTAGCTCAATTTCGCCGATTTCTCAACTTTAAAGGCCGTTGCCATGGTAACCAGATGACCTAGAAATAAAATTTTGGTCAAATTTACCCTTTTTCATTGGTCCCTACTTATATGTGAAATTTCATGAAAGTCGGAGACCATGCGTGCTGAAATTGTTTAAATGGTTACAGAGAATTGCTATTAAATGCATCTTGGTTACACTGTGCTTCCATTGTTCTATGTTGTTTAGTTTTTTGTATAACCGTCAATATCGTGATACAACTAAAACACAATAACAGCCGCAAAATACATCATTTTTTAAAAGAGAAATACACATACAAAGTATCATGAACACTATCATAAACATGAACACATACTCATTGCTCGTTCATAAACATTTTAATAGATACTTGCATAAAGCAACGCCAATACCTATAACTTTTCTCTAATGTAAACTTAATAAACCAAAAAGAAATTTGTGATAGACACTATTTACAAGCAGATATATTTACGCTTTTACATCTTTAAGAGGATCAGAATAAATTCTTTTATGATACAATAAAGCCTTCTGAAGAGTAACGACCACAAACATGATCTGGATTTTGTAATTTTTGCAATAACTGGTGAAAAGGGAATGATTTTAAGCATGGCACTGAATAAACATTTATCCATATCCATTCAGCTTTTAGTCTAACTGACTAGATGAAATCAAAAATATATCAAAAACACCAGATAAGATTTTTTTTTTGAAATTCAAAAAGAATGGGAATAGGGAAATTCTGAGACGGAAAAATTTTATCATAACGTCGACTAGCTCAATAGCAATTCTAGCGTATAGAATTTATAGATTTAAATGATTGCACATATAACTGACTGCTGCCATAAGATGAGACATTTTTGTTAGGTAAATGCATATGGTCGATTCAAATTCAACATATTACAAACAATAGGTCAAGCCGCAACATCGCTCTCCTTAGAACACTTGAAATCATATATAATACTTATCAAGATCCTTATGAAGATATTGCGTAATCAAAGATTACATAGGTCACAATTAGGGCTGTAACGATTAACCGAAAAGTTGGTTACCTGCGGTTCAAAGTCTTATGGTTTGATTTAATAATGTAGAGCTAAGAAGAGTTACAGAATGATACTAAATGTAGAATTTTTTATGGAAAAAATGCATACCAAAAAGCATTTATGTATAAATTCTACAACAATACCAGTTTTCTTCAAGTATTACCTCAGGAGAATAAACGGAAAAAAGCAAAATTGAATGAAAATGTAAAACGTGTAACAGAAACGAAATGTAAGTTGCTAATATAATTTTGAATTGCATAAGAAGCTCAGAAACTTGAGAAAAAGTCTAATGTCTAGGAGGATAGGTTACCACTTGTATGTGACAATAATGTTAAACGTCTTCAAGAATAATGATAAAAGTATCATCATTTACTACAATTTTTGATATTTTATCATAATGTACACCCCCATTATAACGGATTTGCGTTTGGTTTCGTATAAACGAAATTCATCTCGTACTGTTGTAGTAATTCGTAAATTGTGTTTAAAACAAATACAAGCTAAGTGAATTGACTCAAGTGATGTATTAGCCTAATTAATTGACAATCTTTGTTTTTAAATATTTAACATGACAAATTCCTGATATAAATCCAAAGGTCCTTTTGACTACTGTGGATTTATGCTTGAAATGATGTCAGATTTACGTAGATAAAAATGATTCGTAAAAACATGTATTAAAGACATTGACTAGGAAAAGTGAACATATATCTATTTCAAATCCTATTAATGGTATCAAAGTAGTACTTTGAAAATTCGAACAAATATATCATCTTTTACCATCAGTAGCATAATCTTTCTATAGCCTCGCACCAATGCCTACAATATGAATGGTATTAAGAACATTAAGGTATACAGGAATGATATTAGAATGAGTTAAAGAAGATCCAATAGAGTACCACATTGAGCATCGACGGACCCCTAGCAAGTCATCTTATTTCCATTAAAAATTATGTGAAGTGTGACTTTAAGACTGAAGGCGACTTTAAATGCCAAAATGAAATGACCGAAGAAAGATGAATTTGGATCTAGAATAGAAGACACTTCAAACATAGGGTGAAGTACGCACTTGCTCAAGGCAAGTCATACTAATAACTCTTAACGGCAAGTTAATATTATTTTTGCATTAATTTTCCACTGCAAGACATAGACGCACGACTTATACATTTCTTCCATCGCTTATCAAGTGTATGCGCACATAACTACAAAACAAACAAGTTACATATATGTATATATTCATAAATACATGCTGCAATCTTGACTTTAGATCGATCCTTGACTGTGATATTTGTGTCAATATGACAGTCAGAAACTTGAAGCAAAGTTTATAATGAAAACATGCAAATAAACATGCTGAAACTCCTTAAGAACCTTAAGTTTATGAATGAAGTTTGCTTTGTCTTTTCATATCTTTTCTGTCGCCTTAAACCCGGCATAACAGATATATGGACTCAACTCCGTCAAATTTACAACAGAAATATAAATTTATCAAAGTCAAAACAAACCAGAAATACTTCATTACAAAGATCATACCCTAATTAAACATTTTTTTTTTGTCATGGGAGAGGGTGGTGTGGGGAATACATGCGAAAGATTTTATAACTTTTATAATACTTAACTAGCTTCAGTATGTTATCATGACAGTAAAATTCCATAGAACATAGCCGTGGTTTGTTATTCAGTAATTCCCCGAGTCGCAGGGACCAATCATATTATCACCACGAGGTGTTGGTTTGATTTGTTAATGCAACTCGGGAAATTCCTGGACAACGAATCACATAAAGGTAGTTGTTATTTCTATTCTTATATTGATCTACACTCGACAATTTGCGGAGCTACGAAGCGGACGTGAAGTTTGAGGTTTTATTTCATGCAACTTTTCAGCAGGAGAATGGTAGGAGCATAGCAGACAAGAAGTTTGTTGGAGAATTTATGCAAGTTCTATTGCACATATGGGAAATAATTTCAAGTTCATGTCATACATAGGCAATTTTGGCACATATGATTCTCATATGATAGTATTTACATATGATAATCATATGTGAATCATACGTAAATCATAGGTTTATTATTTCAAATGAGAATCATAAGACTTAATGATTCTCATATGAAATAATTTACATATGATAATCATATGATACGTATTTGTAAATCATGTAAGATTTCATATGATAATCATATGCGACAGATATATGATAATCATATTAAACAAATTTGCTTGTTCAAATTATTTATATATGGCATTCGTATGTAAGGGGAATCATATGAGAATGATATGAAATAAACTTGCTTGTTCAGTGATACTTACATATGAGAATCATATATGGGGTATATTATATGTATATATATTATATTTAGTTGTATTACCTATTGTATTCAGGTACAGTTAACGTCAATTTTACTTTTGATTGACAATATTGTACGTAAGATTTTACAAGTTTTTAACATCCAATCTATTAACGTTAAGGTGGGTCCCTACTCGTGAATTTAACAGATGAATTATGTATTTTAAGGTTATTTTCTATACATAATAGTCAAAATGACATAATGAACACAGTCATAGATAGGTAATTTTGTTTTCATTAAAGATACATCACATTAAAGAAAGGTACCCTAACACTTAAAAATTGAGAAATATCAAATATCCATCATATGCATTTGAACCCTCCAAATTCAGTAATGATACGCATATGTTTATTTGTTTTGTTTTATTTTATGATAACAAGTCATATGGAAAAAATACAACACATAAAATGATATTGTAATATAAATCTAAGTATGATATATCTCCAAACATTAGGGTACCCCCTTATAATTTCATAACATTTTTGAATAAGAATATGTACTAAATCCAACTTTTTGCATAAAAAACGAATGAATTATTTTCATTTTGTAATATTTCATAAAATTATGTATGTAGATGAGTAAATAATCATATACAGGTACACAGTTTTTGAAATGATCAAGGAATGGCTCCAAAGATAGGGGTACCCCCTAAAACTGTTATAATATTTTCGACAAATAATATATAGTATATCACATTTTTGTGCAAAAAAACAACAGATGGAATTTCTTCAAATTGGGTCATTTTATACGATAATGTATATAGATGGTAAAAAAATCACATACAGGTCACATACAGGTATACAATTTTATAAATGATCAAGATATGGCTACAAACATAAGGGTACCCCTTACAATTTCATCACATTTTCAACTAAGAAATTATACTATATGATTGGAAGGACATTGATAGATTACACCATCTTCTGCTTGTTTTTGGCATTTAAGATCATCTGTCTGTGTTTTGCAAAGCTCTGGCTCGTCCCTCACCAGTCATTGTAAAACGTTATACGCAGACTGCTGCATATAAGGAAAAACCTATAACGGTTCGAGTAGGGAGCCACCTTAAATGAACATAACATTTCTAACACTCATCTGTTGCATATCAAATATTAGTTACAGTTTTTTAACATCGTCTTCAATTTATACTTTATACAGTTCTGCATATTGTTGTAAATTATGATGTAATATTTCAATAGTAATATGCAAGTCTTATTCAGACCAAAGTCAAGGTTGTTGTATCAATTTGTAAACTTACATTACTACAAAGTATAGATTTGAAATAATTCATGTTGAATGCGTTAACAAGTACATATTAATAAATTTAACAATTACCACTGGGTTCTCTATCATTTAAAATGCAAGACAAGAGCCCCAAGGGGCACAACGCTCACCTGATACCCATGCATGCTCTAATTGACATACTGCTATTGAATACTGATAGTGCCAGTACCGGGATTTTAGCCCACAACCTTTCTAAAAACATTTTTGCCGGATGCAGAGAAGTTTTTTTCTTTTCAGACAACCTTTAAAAGTACAAACAAGAAAAAATAGTCACATTTCAAAACAATAACTTTTTTTAAGTCATATGCCCAACTAGTATAGTTCAATTATGTAACATGAAAAATAAAATCATATTGTAAAATCCCACTTTAATGCGCAGCAGAAAAAGAATAAAACAATGAAATGATTTCATAAATTAAGTTTATTTAAAACTGAACGACCATACCTTTCATTATTGATAGCTAGCATGCCAGAAATTATAAAGCCTGACAGGCTGTGTTTGTGAAACGAGAATGCCCCCGGAGGCATCTTTGTTAGTATAAACGCCATTTTCTGTTAAGTATGTGAGAGGTCAGGGTCAGCGTAATATTGGTATCTATGGAAATATCTTGTCACAAGGAATACACATGTAAAATATGAAAGCCCTATCACTAACCAATCAAAAGTTATGCGCAATGTTTAAGTTTTTGAAAAGTACGTCAAAGGTCAAGGTTATGGTCACGAGGTCAAAATTTTGGTATCAATGGAAAGGTATTGTCACAAGGAATACACAAAACGAAGTAAGTATAAAATAATAAGTGACATTAGAAATGTAAATTTTAGTTCAGATCTCTCTGTTCTTATAGAGACAATAAATCTATATTCAATAATAAAATTTGAACTATTTCACCAAATAACTTTGATTTATATCCAAGGATAGCCCATTTAAGCTTGTACAAAGCTTATTTCCAAAGACACTCACTAGGACTTTTACAATATTTTTTTTTTGAAGATGAATTAAAATGGAATATTTTCATACACTTGAATCTTTAAGACTTGACTTACCACTGCAATAACTTTTTCCCTTGCAACCCCCTCCAAATCAAATTTTCTGACTATTAATGCAAACAACTCATACCCCCCCCCCCGCATTTGCAGAGATATCTTTGTGTAGTGGTTCCGGTAGTAGCAGGTACCAATAGTTCAGTAAAAGTTCTAAGACTGGGTTCGATTCCCCGAGTCCGTCTCCTGCGAACTACTTCATTGGCGACGAGGTGAACGGGCCAGCTCGATCTGCAGGAGAGGTCGCAGAACCCTGCCAGGGGTTGGAGAGTGGCCACACAGCGGGGTACATCCACGGCCCTCAACGGAAAAGGGGGAAGGATGTAGTGGTTCCGGTAGCTCGATCTGCAGGAGAGGTCGCAGAACCCTGCCAGGGGTTGGAGAGTGGCCACACAGCGGGGTACATCCACGGCCCTCAACGGAAAAGGGGGAAGGATGTAGTGGTTCCGGTAGTAGCAGGTACCAATAGTTCAGTACAAGTTCTAAGACTGAGCTATTGGGCTGTCCCTTTAGCTCACTCGTCAACGAGTCTATCAACCGGACGGCCGGGGTTCGATTCCCCTAGTCCGTCTCCTGCGAACTACTTCATTTGTATGCAATAGTCGCTTAGAGCGAAATATTACTTATAGTCCTAATATTGAATTTCCATGGGATATTTAACCAAATCAGCATGCAGCAAGTAACATGTCACACTACGTATATGAATACATAGCCATAGGCCTAGATCCAACTCGAAAACATGTTTATACATCAAAATAATTTAAACCTAGGAATTGATTACTTCAAGAACTATACCATCATGTATTTGTTTTAACATAACCGGTGTTACTAATCTAATTTATGTGAAAAATCGCTGACTTACCTTCACGGCGCTTCGTTGTTTCGGTACGTATATTGAAAGTGAAAGTACTTTCTATGCCTCCCGGTGGGGGCGCTGCGGACACGTGAACATATTGTGCTATTTTTAGAGTCGGCGATCCCTCTTGATATACGTCGAAGGTGTAACTACAGTTAATCATTTTAGCAGGGAATCCCTTCCCTTTTGACTGGTGAACCGGGCTGAATAAAAGGTGTCACCTCATTGGACATAACTATTGAAAATTTAAAAATAGCACATAAAATCAATGTATGATTCCCTCCTGTCTGTAGAAATTGAGTTTTGAACATGATTTTGCCTTATATGTAATCAATAGATCGATTTGAAAATATATAAGAATTAGCAAATTTTCAATTCGGAAGGAGGGGTCATTAAAAAAGTGAATTTTGCAGAAAAGGTATGCATGACCCCCTTTTTTCTTTCGTTTTTATACGTGCCAAAGATGACCTAGGCCAAAAATATTCCTTAAAAATCTGAAAGTGGATATCTTGACAAAATTCTTTCACTTGTAGGGTACCATGAGTACCTCATACCTACCAAGTTTCATGACAATCTAAGAAAAAAAGGAAGTTAGATATGATAAATATGCAGTAAATGAGTGTGTAAAATCATACACTTATTGAGTTATTTAAAGAAATAGTGCAAAAATTAGCATTTCTGACTAAGTCCGAAGAGACGTCAAAAAAGCGTCAAAAATTTGAGTTCGGAGTGGAACCAAAAATAACAACACTTCTTAAGACATCTCTCTAGATCATCCTGATGCTTTCGGTTTGTCGATACGTGCTTCCGTTCTGAAGAAGAAGTTTGTCAAAGGAGGGTACCCCCCGTGACCTACTTTTGCCTGTGGTGGCGCCACCTATTGAGGGATCCGGACGAAAAACAACAACACTTGTAGGGGACCATTAGTACTTTATACCTACCAAGTTTCATCAAAATCCCTTTAGCCATTCTTGAGAAGAAGTCGAAAATGTGAAAAGTTTACGACAGACAGACGACACACGACACACGACGGACGACGGACGCCGGAAGGATCGCTATGACAATAGCTCACTAGAGCCTTTGGCTCAGGTGAGCTAATAAGGGAAGAAAAATTTTTGTTGGGGTCCCGCCGGGGTTTGGAGCCACTCCCCATGGGTCCATTGGGCATGGAAAACATACACTATACCTATGTACAATCTTAAAAAATATTCCTTAAAAATCCAAAAGTGGATATCTTGACAAAATTCTTTCACTTGAAGGGTACCATGCATGAGTACCTCATATCTACAAAATGTCATGACAATCTGAAGAGTGGTTATAGAAAAGAAGCAGAAAATGTATGAAAATCACCCCCCCTTCCTTTTTACATAAGAAAAAAATTCATAAAAAATCAAAAAAATAAAATTTAAGCATAAAATTCATATCAAAGCAAATATTAAGTTAGATATGATAAATATGCAGTAAATGAGTGTGTAAAATCATACACTTATTGAGTTATTTAAAGAAATAGTGCAAAAATTAGCATTTCTGACTAAGTCCGAAGAGACGTCAAAAAAGCGTCAAAAATTTGAGTTCGGAGTGGAACCAAAAATAACAACACTTCTTAAGACATCTCTCTAGATCATCCTGATGCTTTCGGTTTGTCGATACGTGCTTCCGTTCTGAAGAAGAAGTTTGTCAAAGGAGGGTACCCCCCGTGACCTACTTTTGCCTGTGGTGGCGCCACCTAATGAGGGATCCGGACGAAAAACAACAACACTTGTAGGGGACCATTAGTACTTTATACCTACCAAGTTTCATCAAAATCCCTTTAGCCATTCTTGAGAAGAAGTCGAAAATGTGAAAAGTTTACGACAGACAGACGACACACGACACACGACGGACGACGGACGCCGGACGGATCGCTATGACAATAGCTCACTAGAGCCTTTGGCTCAGGTGAGCTAATAAGGGAAGAAAAATTTTTGTTGGGGTCCCGCCGGGGTTTGGAGCCACTCCCCATGGGTCCATTGGGCATGGAAAACATACACTATACCTATGTACAATCTTAAAAAATATTCCTTAAAAATCCAAAAGTGGATATCTTGACAAAATTCTTTCACTTGAAGGGTACCATGCATGAGTACCTCATATCTACAAAATGTCATGACAATCTGAAGAGTGGTTATAGAAAAGAAGCAGAAAATGTATGAAAATCACCCCCCCTTCCTTTTTACATAAGAAAAAAATTCATAAAAAATCAAAAAAATAAAATTTAAGCATAAAATTCATATCAAAGCAAATATTAAGTTAGATATGATAAATATGCAGTAAATGAGTGTGTAAAATCATACACTTATTGAGTTATTTAAAGAAATAGTGCAAAAATTAGCATTTCTGACTAAGTCCGAAGAGACGTCAAAAAAGCGTCAAAAATTTGAGTTCGGAGTGGAACCAAAAATAACAACACTTCTTAAGACATCTCTCTAGATCATCCTGATGCTTTCGGTTTGTCGATACGTGCTTCCGTTCTGAAGAAGAAGTTTGTCAAAGGAGGGTACCCCCCGTGACCTACTTTTGCCTGTGGTGGCGCCACCTATTGAGGGATCCGGACGAAAAACAACAACACTTGTAGGGGACCATTAGTACTTTATACCTACCAAGTTTCATCAAAATCCCTTTAGCCATTCTTGAGAAGAAGTCGAAAATGTGAAAAGTTTACGACAGACAGACGACACACGACACACGACGGACGACGGACGCCGGACGGATCGCTATGACAATAGCTCACTAGAGCCTTTGGCTCAGGTGAGCTAAAAAAGTACAATTGAATTCCTGATATCTTTAAAATACCTAATAAAATTTACCTTCAAATACCTTAAAATATCTTCAAATACATGTACCTGAAAATATCTCCAAATACCTAAAACTTAAAACAAAATTGCATCCTCCCTCTTCCTCCTTTATGAGACATGTGCCGAATGCTTAAATACATATCATTTTATTTTTATGTGTAATATTATATTCATTTCAAAAGGTTAGTGATGTTTCTTATTTTTCTTTTAAATGTGATATTTTCATTCCCTTTCCTCTGACTATTGTATTACCCATAAGTCTCTGTTGCGGATCCGGTGGATCAAGGGGCGAATTTTGCCGATTTCTACTGAAAATGGGCCGAAATATACTTGTTTTTAGTTTATTTTGGGTCAGTGCTATAGGAACCACCCTTAATCCGTCACTGTTTTTAAATGAAGAGGTGATGTGGCCATGTTGATTGGGAAAGGGGGATGATGCTTGTATGAAAAAATAAGTAAGAAAAAGAAATAGGTAAATGGACATATAAACTGTTGGAAAAGCTCTTAACACGGCACTAATTTACCAACAACAGTACTTATAGTGGAGAACGAGTGCATTGCGAAGTGAAACAGAGACGGCGCGAAGCAGCGCGTGCACGAATAAGACGGATGCGAGCAGACGATATGGACGGGAACCTGCAACGAACTATGAAGAATTCCACGGAACGGGAACAAAAGTCTGTAAAACCTCATCAAATAAGTTGTGTGAACATATTTGTCCAGATATGAAGCAGCAGTCCCTATCAATGCCAATGGTACATTATTTTCAAGTCTTAAGAAAACAATTTTACAAATTTAGCTCGAACAAGAAACGTTATCCGATTCCTAGTATAATTTGTAGAGCCAGTAATCGGCTTCTACTTTATACAGATGTATACTTCTAGATAAAAGGTATTCTTTAAATCTTTATGGTCAAACAAACCCGATAAAATAAAAATATAGGGTCACATTGAACGACTCCAGCTCTGGAAAGGGGGGGGGGGGGGGGGGGGGGGGGGGGTGGTGGTTGTTGGTGGTGTTAAATCAGTGTCGTTGCATATCAAAAGCCCCTCAACCCATGAAAATACGAGCCATCATCTTGGTTATTTTTTCAATCTATATAGTAATGATATTAAAATTCAATTTTTAATAACAGAGGTAAATTTATTGCATCATAATTCAAATATTATACATAAACTGGTCCCGGATTCGAATCAAAGACTCGGCGAAGGGTCTTATGTGGGAGGGTAGGTAGCCCCCACCCAGGCATCTGTAGGGTTTTTTTCTCCGGGCACTCCGGTTTCCTCCTGCTCCTTGAACCCCCTAACGCCAACATCTGAGCAAACGTGAGACATTCAATGGCATATAAGTTGTGTAACTTGTTTGTTAAACGATTTTAAATAAATAAAGTTCAAATTTTTAGGTAAATTAGTATGTTTATTATAAGATAAAGTGAAACGATGATTGATGCTAACATCTTTATTGGAACTCTGTTTGAGAGAACGTATTTGAACAACAAAGGAATACGGTCATTCTTTAAACATTTTGAATATTTTTTTAAGTTTGAACCACAAGTTAATGTTGATTTTATATACAAGCATTTCTTATAGATATTATGTGATTCAGTATTAAAATTGTAAAAAATATAATAATTTTTTTTGCATTTTTTATTCAGCAGTTTTTATGCAATTATATACATGCATCTATTGGTCTTTCGTAGAGTTACAATGAAGGTGATGCAGCAATGGAAATAGAAATCTGCATTTATTGGTTGTATAACATTGAGTAATTTGGTTTTGATGAAGTATGGTGATCGAATAACTATTGAACGCATCCAAGATTCATAGATGTAAAAAAAAAATGAACACACATATTTGTATCATATGATTCTCGTATGACATCTCTTACATATGATTATCATATGTAAATACAAGCACACACATTTGTATCGTATGATTCTCATATGATAAACCTTACGTAAAATTCTTATATGTAAATACCACTTAGCAGAGGTAACGTCGCTTGTGTCATTGCGTGCGAGATGGATTCTCATATGTAAATACAACTAAGCACACTCAGTTGTATCATATGATTCTCATATGATATCCATAACATATGATTCTCATATGTTATTACAGCTGAGCAAACATGTTTGTATCATATGACTCTCACATGATAATTTTTACTTACGATTCACATGTGATTCTCAAATGAGAATCATAAGGAACTCTACATATAAGAACCACGTGATCCCCTTTTTTGCTGGATCTGTCAAAATTTCACGCCTTACATTTTTTTTTCCACGTCTTCCCGCGTATTTATCCAGATTTTTAGATTTCATCAGTAAGTTATTCGTAATTTATACGTAAATTACTGTGTGACAGGTTTATGTATCTTCGTAACCGAGTCAAACTTAAATACCCGAAATTTCTGATATAAATCACTCATATGTATTGATTCACTGCAACGTCACAAAATAAGCGACGGGCAATTGCAAGTTTGGTTAGTTTTGTATAAGTGTTTTTTAAAACACTGATCATTCCTTACAACGTTGCATTGATCATGGCGTAAAACAACTCGGGGAATAAATGAGCACGGGATGAAAAACGAATATCAGACATCGGAAATTCAATAACGCAAAGCAAACGCACAACATTTTATAGAAGTTACTTTATTATGAAAACATATCAAGTTGCCTTCATTCCATGTTTAAATCTGAAACATAATGACCTAGGCGTTCTTACCTTCATATGAACTCAAAATGGACTTCTTCGTACAGTCATCAATTCAAAGGCAACAACAACAACTTTTTTCTGAAACAAAACAATGCCAAATTACATTATCTTCTTCAAATGAGATCTTTTAATGAATTATGCAGGGGATGAAAAAATAAAAAAAATACAGAAAATCTAAAGATGAAAACTACAAGACCTCTGCTTGCATAAACCGTATTATCGCTACACTTCCTACAGCGGCAAGCCCAGACGGTATAACTGCGTTTTCAACAGTATATCCAACATATACATGTCGGAACCACAAAACGCAGTAAGTTTATCCCCTAAATAGCTTTACAATGTATAACTCGAACTTAATCGTGACCTTAGCAAAAAAAGATAATATTACGGCTATCTGTTTAGAACCTAGGAAAAATTATATGCAACTTTTACCTATCTATTATTTTTTGTATTTGTCAGTTTGAATGTATGCAGGTCTTCTGAATAAAAGATTAGTTCTATTTATTGACAAAATCCCGACAAATTGACATAAATCTGTGAAACAGTAGGCAGAAGGATATCAATTCCAAGATCCCAAACTGAAGCCATATGACCACGAGTTATTTAGATATTTTAAATATGAAATCTATGGATTGCGCGTATCTTAAAGAGGTGCCTATCATTAGATAGATAAAGTATCTCGCCCAACAACTTGTGGAAATAACTGCATTGACCCTTAGCTTCCAATTAAAAATTAAGATTAATAAAATGGATATTTGGAATATGAGTTAGGGTTAGGTCTCTCTCTCTCTCTCTTACATGTAATTTGTTTCTTTTCATTATGTTGTCCCCATTAATTATAAAAAAAACTTGTTTAACGATCTTTCTCACTCTTTAAGTTTCCATCTTGATATTCATATGTTGTATATGATAAGGAGAGGGCTTATGTAATGCCCTATCATATTTCATGTTATGATGAAATAAAATATGTTTAAACTAAAATAAAATATGAGTCTGTATCTTAATCTATATCTGTATTATATGCACAAATCTACATCCTAGAAGAAAGAGCCCCGACCACATGTCCGCTCTGAATGTCAGTCGGACTCATCTGGTGAACATATGTATGAGCACGCAAGGCAGAGGACGGACTGTATTTCGTATTCTTACTGTTTTATATCCATTTAAATATAATTATGTGTGCTTCTTGGGCCCTTGTGCCATGCTGTCTGTTTGTAGAAGAAAAGATGGGATCTCTAACAAGACTAGGTTGCACGACCAACAGCAAAACATAAAAACACCCCAAGTGAAAACATAGAAGATGATACGGAAGTGTTCCAACTCTATACCTTCATGAAGAAAATTTCAAACCAAATTCCATGCACCAGACACGTGTTTCGAATGTTAAATTTTCATCAGTGATGCTTCAAGCGGAGCCACCAAAATCCCTTTCAGTAGCGCCTCTTTAATTTTTTGAATTTAGATTTGTACGCTAACTTTCCAGAGAGTGCGCGGCTTTAAATTCCCTGTAGGGATGATTCAGCAGCATATCCAAATTAAATATATGTTCAAAATAGCATCGGGGGTATGGTGCTAAGATGGTGCTAAAAGTAACCAAATTTGCTATAGTAATTCATCTATGGTGAATCCATGCATACTTTCGATGCACACGACCTATATTTCACTTGCGGAACTTAAATTTGATCGTTGTCATAACTAATACATTTTGTGCAAAGGAATTTTCATTGTGTTTTTCGAAAAAAAAAATGTGCTGTAGAATTATATTACTTTATTTAAGAAATAAATGAGGGGATCTCCAACAACACCAGCACCAATAGCAAAACCCAAAACACCAAATGCAAAAACACAGAGCAGACAAGCACAGGAAGAGACGTAAAAGGGACAAGGAACAACACATAAACATCAAACACATAGGACTACACATAAACCAACGACACCAATGGGCAACCGGTGCCGAGTAAGGACGGCCATCTGCAACGGAAATAGCTGAAGGAATGATTATCCTGGATTACGTGCGCACAACCCTCCCACTTTTCCTATTACCCAGGGGTCTCGAAGAACGTACAATTGTAATGTAAAACAATCTCCTCAATATCAGACCACACACAAACAAGACCGCAAGCAACAAAGATGAATATGTAAATGGATATAAAAAGAGGGCGTGCGTAATACAACCCGAGCTCTGCCACCGCTAGCTCATATATGTTATTACCAGATATGTCCGACTGGCATTCAGAGAGGACAGGTGGTCGGGGCCCTGTCTTCTCTAAAGAGTCCCGTCGTCACAGTCAGTCAGAGTGCAAGTTTTAAATATGCGCTGATACAATACTGTATATTGGTCAAGTACCATGCCAAGTGTCCGTCTGGTGACATTAGGATCATATCCACGTGTGATGATTCTGACGCATTATCGATAGCTATCTGTTCTATCTTTGATCCTTCTTATCTTGTTAATGATGTCACCATAAAATGTAGGTTGTGAAATACCCAAAGTAATATACTCTGTTGCCTGTATTGATTCGAATTTCAAAAGAATTTGACAATAATTTATGTAAAATTTCCAGAAAGTCTTTACTAGTTTGTGAAAGCGAAAACCTTGTCCTACAAGTTTCTTTGTAATTTGTAAATCTCTACTATGAACCTCAAAACAACAGTATCTGCTCTAGCATACCGGATGTGCTGTGAAATGAAGATACCTGAGGACGGTAATCTATCACCGTTAAGCCAGGTGAAATTTACTTCTTTGAATCCAAGGTCATCTGTTTTGTCATACACACTTGTGTGAATCTCTCCATTAACAATTTTGATATTTAGGTCCCAAAATGGTGTTTCTGTGTTTGTAGCGTTTGCCTTGTTTAGAATCAATTCTTGTGGCTAAATAACTTTTTTATACTTTTCAAAAACAGGATTGTCGATAGTAAGAATATCATCCGTACCAATGAAACATTTCACATCATCATTTTTTCTTTGCTTTTGAAGATTTTGGAAATATTCCTTTTCATACGTGTGTAAATATAAATCTGTTACAAGAGGCGCACAATTAGTACCATCGAAATCCCTTCAACCCACTTGTTTCTCACCAAATTTTACATAAATGTTGTCCAAAGGACGGACAATACCTTCGATTCAGATGTTCAAATATAAGATTTCCCCTCTCGATCAAAACACCATTTAATGAGTTTGGATAATCGATTTTTTTTAACGTGAGGAAGCATAACAAAGAACAAAAATCGGATTTTACACACAAATCTTCAAAATTAATCTACGCTCCAGGCCTCGCCCACGATATTTTTATACAAATTAAAATGCCGATCAGAAATCCATTAGTAAAAAAAAATCAAGGGCAAGGCCCGAAGCGCTATTTGATTTGATAATTTTGTATCGAAATTTCACTCATTTATTGATATTTTCAATGATTTCAATGTTTTAGACGCTTTGAGCGATTATTATTATTCAGTATAGGACTGTGAAATAAAAACAGGCTTCCTTGTTTGGATTCACCATACATTTGACATTTTATAAATTAGAATATTATGGATATAGGGACATCTTTGAAAATAGGGTAGAAATGGCTTGTTACCGCACTTACTCCTTTGAGATTTATTTCCTTCTTTCTCTTGGCATACTTTGCTGCCCCAAGTTAGTTCATGTTATTCATAATTTACAATCGGAATAAACAATCTGACTTTTATTTATTACTTTTTAATAGCAGTTCTCAGCAAGCAATTACACTTTTATATAAAGGACTTGGCACGTATGATCTCAGAAATGTGGCACAAATGTTAATATTGAAACATAACTCAAGAAATAAAACCATCCGTGTCTGAATAAACAACTTGGTTGCCATTGAAACGATGGAAGCCATATTGAATGGATATCCTACTCAATTTGTAAGCGAACAATAGCGAACAATAGCCTATTTCACTGCTTTAAATGTCTATCTTGTGTTTAGAATTTCTATAACTTAACAATTTTATGCAACATGATGGAAATGTAAAATATATTTGTTGTGAATACAAGATATTAACTTATTATGATGAAATAATAAAATTAATGGGTTTCTGTACAATTTCTTCGTAACCATTTTAACGAAGTTGGTCATTTTCACTTTTTTTGAAATTAAATTTAATATAAAATAGTAACGATTTTATGCCAAAATGTATCTGCATTGTCATATAATACCATTGATATCACAGCCATAAAATTGTAGATTGATAGCAGTGAAAAACGAGTAAGTTGTCTCTACTTTGCCGTTGCTTTTGCAACAAAATGGGAACAATGGAAATATTACAACTCTATTTAAGAATGTCTTTGTTTCTTGCTTTAATTCATGTAAACTGATTTTTAAAAACTTGGACATCTTGATGGAGAAAGCAATTTGAATTCTTTAAAATCAATTTTCAATAAAATTGTTGTTGTCATGGCAACAGATTGAAAATATGTATGAATATATGCATGACAAATATAGATAATGACCATATCCCTGTATACAGCACAAAATCGATAATTCAGAAAATCAGAAACCGAGGTCATACAAAATCAGGATAAAACAGGAACCAAAGCAAACAAACAAAAACTTCCACCATATGAAAAGAAGCGAACTCCCGATATGGGAGTGAGACCAGGTGCCCAGGAAGAGTAAGCATCTCCTGCTTGCGTGTAACACCCGCCGCTTCAATTTGGTAGAACTGTCACATCCGGTTACTTCCATTTTGGAAGATATAGAGTACAATCTTTGGTTGGATGGTTAAAATGGTCTATGGCAGAATATCATCCACAATTCTGGAGAGTGGGACATCATAGTGTATGACGAGTTCCCCATATCGACCGTAGAACTGCCTCAGTGACGATGTTAGTTTGTCACAAACATATCCCTGACTGAGAAGCTTATCTGAAAGACGCCTAGCTCTCAGAACAAAATCCGTATATTTTGTACTTGCTCTGGCATAGCGTATCAACTGAGATATGAACACACCATAAGCTGGCGATGAAGGGATGTTGCTACTCAGAAAGGGAAAGTTTGTAATGCTGAAATTGAAGTCGTCACGTTTGTCATAGAGTGAGGTGTTCATGTGACCATCAGTGTCGTAGGACAACATTATGTCCAAATATGATGCTGAATTATTTGTCTCTGTGGTTTCTTTGACTTCAAGCTCTAAAGGATAGATACTACTCAGATAATCCGCGAATTTTGGATTATTGATGGACAACACATCGTCTATGTATCTGTAAGTGAAGTTGAAGTCAGAAGCTTAGTATCTTTTCCCTTCAGAGACCAAAGATTGAATGAATTCAGCTTCGTACGAGTAAAGGAAAATGTCGGCAAGGAGTGGGGCACAATTGGTCCCCTTTGGAATTCCGACAATTTGCTGGAAGACCTTACCTCCAAACACCACAAAAATGTTGTCGATCAAAAAGTTTAACATCTGAATAATATCTGTTTCAGTGTACTTATTTCAGAATCGGATTTTTCTTTTGCAAAGTAGGTTTTGTCATAGTTCACAACAAAAAATTTGTATTTGCGATTACCGTTCTTAGTTGTAAACGCATTACTTATAATTTTTGTGAGTCTTTCTTTCAATTTAGAATGTGGAATTGTAGTGTTAAGTGTCGAAAAATCAAAGGCTTTGATCGAATGGACTTACCTATAATGGGTGGATTTCAGATGTTCTAAAAGTTCCTTCGAATTCTTTAAAATCCACATCTGGTTGATACCACTGCGAGAATATACTGTCGAACAATATTTTTGAAGCCCAGATTTGATTTCAGATAAAACTTTGGTGAGTAAGATCGATACAGATTTGGTTGAACATCTTGAGGAACCAGCGATGAAACGATGTTTGTACGGATTCTTATGCATTTTAGGTATGCAGTATAAGTATGGTAAATCTAAATTGTTAGTGTGGAAGCCAAAGGAAGAAAGAGCTGATTTGTGGTTATCTATTATTTCAGAGGCCGAAAGGTTTGTTGGGGTGTAAGTGGGATATCCAGGTGTCGAATTTAGACCCAACTCTTTAACTAGACTGTCGAAATAGTACTTTTTTGCAAGTAAATCTGTAATTATTTGAGGCTTTGTCCGCTGGTGTGATGACATAATGTTCTTGGAGGTAGTTAAGCTCTGTGATAACATCAGAGTCTTTAAATATAGACTCGAATCTGGTGTTCACAGTTGATTTTAATCGGTTAATTCTAGATAAAAGTAACCCTCTGATGGATTTTATCCATTCGGAAAGGGTGTCGAGCTGTACATCCTCTTTCTTTGCCCAACGTCTCGCATATTCATCACAAGAGTCCATGATAATTTTGAAATTTTGGTTCCATGTAAAGGACATACTTTCTCTATATTTGGGACTCTTTTTAACAATTTCTCAACTTGTCGTTCTTGACTATACTAAGGTCACGAGAAATAACGTGTCCACAAGGAGAGTTGTTGAAATCCGATGAAGAACATTCGCAAGGAAGTGGTTGTAGTGAGGGAATACTTAAATCAATACACTGCAAGAATCGTTAGTAATTGTAAATTTTAGATGCAACTGTTGGTGTGTAGCTATAGGAAATACAAGGAATTTCTTTTCTTTTGAAATATGGTGGGATTTCTTCTTTGACAGCTTTGTGATTCAAAATTTGACCAAAATTCAATTTATCAATACCTTTGTTTGCAAATCTTACTTTAAGGAAAGAACGGTTTGTTTCTCCATATCATTTCTTGCGAAAAAAAATTTTGTTGATATTTCGTTTGTTATGAACAAAATGTTTTAATGTTAAGATTTTTATGAAATTATCAATTTCATTGAACAAATTATATGGTTTCTAAGGCTACTCATCAAGACATTTCACCAAAACACCCAACAATTTCCGAAGTTTACCGATATCGTGTGTACCAGAGAGTAAAAACATCTATAAAACAAAAATGTGAGATAATTTACGGTAAAACTTCATTATTGACAGTTAAATCCCTGTTAGACTATGAGTACCTTTAACTTTGTCATGTTTGTATGAGAAATCTGAGTCACGCGTATCCCATGAGTCGCAAGAGAAATCTACTCTGATATTACTACAATGCATTATAAAATCACTGACATTCTATAAGCCATTAGAATTGAGAGTAAAGTACTATATAAAAGGTCATGCTCTATATGACATAAAGGACAATGCATGGAAGGGGGGGGGGTATGCCATAATCCGATAAGAGTCACATGTTCAGGCGATTAGCTTATAAATACTAGTACTACTCGATTTCGTGTAAGATATAGATACATCTTGTATAACCCCCTTACACCACCCTGGCTTGATAAGCCTGTTGTGAGCACAAAAAAGAGGATGTTTGATGGTGGAGGATTTTGCTAAAGACTTTTCGAGCCCGACATTTCTGGTAATTGAAGAAGTATTTTACTCTAAAAAGTTGGCAAAAATTCAAAAACAAAAAACAAAAATGCAGATCATACCTGTACAGACGATAAGGGCTTATTAGAATAAGCACGTGCAAAGTCCCTTTAACTTGCCGGCTAAAAACAAAATTGTTGCTCCTTGGGGTATTCATGTCAAAAGTAATTTCATTGTACCATAGTTAAGCCCCTATAAATAATCTTTTTATACAAAAATCAAAAACCTTGCACTTAACATAAACATGTATAGGGAAACATTATATAACCGTTGCATAGGCTAATTGCCCTGTGGAGGTAATGGATTATAAGCAGTTGTGGATTTAGAGGGGGGGGGCTTTTTCACCCAAAGTTATTGATTCAGAATACTCCTTTTTGCTTAATCTCTTTACTTTTCAAGCGAGGATCAAGAGGGGGTCCTGACTCCCCACCCCTGGAATTTTCGAAGTATAGTTTTAAAAAAATTAAAAATATACCTAAAAAGATGAAGTCCCGATTCCCCTTTTGTTGTCATAATATTTGAAAAATGTAACATGAATTTGTATTGGAAATCATCCATTTTGATAATATTTTGCCATCAACATTTCAAAAAGTTTCTCTGGCTCGCTTCTGCCTGTCAGATATATTACATACTTTATTTTCTAACGATGTCGCGCTTTTCTATACAACTCATATTCATTACGCCTTGGTTAATAAATAAGGGCACTAAGAGTTATGAAACTAAAAAAGATACGAATAGAGGATTTTATTCCAATTCTGAAAAAAAAATTCCAATCAATATTTCCAACTGATGAAATTTGTTAGGATTACATGTTAGTACTGTCTGCATCAAACAAAAAGGTCACTCAGTGTAAGATAACTTTCCGTCAGAAGAGGGAGGGGGAGGGCATTCCTCCAGAACCCCCCCCCCCCCCCCCACCGCCCTGGACTCACTGGGATGGAGGCCTTTAGAAATATTCCACGCCCCTTTTAAATTAAAATCTTGTATCAGCCCTTTGGTACATATCCTTTCATTCACCCCATCAAAAGTTTATAAGCTATACATACACACATGTAAAGTAAAACACTTGCATGAATGCAGATTTCTTTCTCTTATAAGAGGCGCGGGGGGGGGGGTAATTAAAGATCCCTATCTTTTTGTCTTATTCTATTATCTCTACTAGGTAGTGTGAATATGACTTATACATGTAGGAACTTTTTTATGAGCAAAATAATGCAATATAATATGCAAAAATGTATAAATAAAGGAAAAAATTGTTTATCAACAGTCATATGGAAAGAAGAGGTGAAGTACAATGTGCATGTATAAGACATTTTCTGCAAAGTAATTTTTTGACTGAATGTAAATTCTTTTTACATATGTATTTTCCCATTCTCTTTAAAAGTACTGGCAATTATTGTTGTTTTAATACAATGAAGGAGTCATTTTATTTAGTAGTGACAAAAGTATCATGAATGTTAACTACATGGTAGGTACATTGTCAATTATTGTGAACAATGTAAACAACATTATGCATATGAGATATGATATAATAAACTAAATTATTTCGATCTTTGTAAACTGAACAAACCACTATCTTCCCCATTTAATGAGGGAGGTCTACAATCTTACCTCATTCTAGCGAATGGATATGGATTATCATTTTATAAATTTGTCAATCAGACATGTAATTACAACATGGGCAAGGACATTTTTATTTTTATGGCGGCTAGCCAAACATGGGATGCTTATTCTTCCCGGGCACCTGGTGCCATCTCTAGATTGCTAGGGGTCCGTCGATGCTCAATTTTGTGCTCTATTGTGAATGCTGTTGAGATTGTCGTCAAGTTCTTCTTTAACTCATTTTCATGACTTTCAATTCTATATTTCTTGGAAATCATCCTATTAATTTAGTTATATCCATGATTTAAAGTTTTACTATGAAAAAAAATTAATTGAACTTGATACAAATTATTTCCCTGGAAATGAAACTTTGTTTCGTACAAAAAGGCATCTTTTCTCAATACTTTGCATGGGTGTTTTGCAGCCTCAATGACCCTCATCATATGATAAATCTACATGGGCAGGCAATAGGGTCAGCGAACATATTTTCCTTAGATCTAATCAGAGGAAACTCGAGCAACTGGTTCACTTACAGTATTAAGATTTCTGTACTTATATTCAGTTGATGTAAGCTGTGAAATTTTTCTCCGAAAAGAAAATTTCACAGCCAACAGTTGACGACTGAATGGACGCAAGTTGGTCCGCAATCGGTTGACACGTTTAACATTGGTTTACTCTAAGTCAGAATATAATACTAGACGTTCATTAAAGTTGAATCTTCATCCAATAAATGACAAAAATCCAAAGAAATAATAAATTTTCGTTCATGTTTACTACGCATTCTCGCTACTTTCAATTTCATTCAGACACCAAAGAGTTCCGATTTTCAACCAAGGGAGGTAATTCATTTCCAATGTGCTTCGAAATCGACATGTTCGCGTCGATTGTTCGATACTCAAATGACAGAAACCCATAGGTTTTTTGATCGTTTAATTGAATTTCCGCATTGGTTTATTTGTGAAACATATCTATTTACCACAAGGTATCTGCATATAAAAGTAATTACACGATCAACATGAACTTTTTCGAGATTTTGCTGAAATAGACCACATTGAGAAGTGCATTACATCAGTAATGTATGAGGAAAAAAAACATTTTATTTGGTTTTTAAGATACGGTATAGAAGTGAAAACAATTGGAAAATATTAGGTCCCCACCACACATCTCTATCTCGTAAAATTAGCACAGTGTAGATTTAATTTTCAACTTGCTCTTATTTGTAACCATAGTGACATATAGAAAATACTACTTTAAGCAAAATTTATTGCCCTCATTGAGAACTAGAATATTCAAACTTTAAGATATTACCAAACTCGTGTTTCAAATAATTTCTAGTATTGGTGAAAATATACATCGAAAAGTGCTCAGAACCAGATTTTGTCTAAGAGTTTAAGCCGTTACCATGGCAACCAATGCCAATATCAAGTAACAAAATTTATGAAATTGGTATTTCATCAAACCTCAATAGGTTTGCAAATTTTCAAGAAAATCGGTGACCAAGCGTGCCAATTTTTTAAGTGCTTACTGAGAATGGCTAGTAATATTTCTCCATTTTCTGAGCTTTAAATGCAATTTAAATTCATCTAAATATGTTTCATTGCGTTGTGTATATGTTTTTGCACTTCAACATTTTCATTCAATCTTAATTGATGTACTTTTAGTGGTATTCTAATAGAATTTTTTTGCATTGGGTGTGTGTTTTGGTTTTCCTGTGGGAGTGAGACCAGGTTCTCAGGAAGAGTATGCAACTCCTGTTCGAATGCAACACCCACCACTTCAATTCGGTAGAACTGTCACATCCGGTTGCTTCCATTTCGGAAGACATAGAGATCAATCTTTTTTGGATGGTTCAAATGGTCTATGACAGAATATCATCCACTATTCTGGAGAGTAGGACATCATAGTGTATGACGAGTTCCCCATATCGACCGTAGAAGTTCCTCAGTGACGATATTAGTCGGTCACAAACATATCCCTGACTGAGACGCCTAGCTCTCAGAACAAAATCCGTATATTTGGTACTTGCTCTGGCATAGCGTATCAACTGAGATATGAACACGCCATAAGCAGGCGATGAAGGAATGTTGCTACTCAGAAAAGGAAAGTTTGTAATGCTGAAATTGAAGTTGTCACATTTGTCATAGAGTGAGATGTTCATGTGACCATCAGTGTCGTGGGACAATATTATGTTTAAGTAGGATGCTGAATTATTTGTCTCTGTTGTTTCTTTGACTTCAAGCTCCGAAGGAAAGATACTGCTGAGATAATCCGCCAATTTTGGATTATTGATGGACAACACATCGTCTATGTATCTGTAAGTGAAGTTGAAGTCGGAAGCTTAATATATTTTCCCTTCAGAGACCAAAGATTTATATGAATTCAGCTTCGGATGAGTAAACGAAAATGTCGGGCAAGTAGTGGAGCAAAATGGGTCCCCACTGAAATTGCATCTAAAGCTCAGAAAATAGAGAAATATGACCATTAATAAACAAAAAAGTCAGATTGTTTATTATGATTGTTAATTGCGCGATTTGATGTTTTTCAAGTGTATAAATTACTTTTTTTTTCCAGCTCTGTCACCTGAGGGACCTTTGTTTTGGCCTTTTATCAATGTGACAACATATATATATATATATATATATATTTGCTATTTCGGAAACTAGCCATTTCACCGATAAATATAATCGAAATTTAAGGACCTTAACACCTTAGTACCATCCCTCAAATGCTATTTTGAACATAGATTTTGTTTGGATATGCTACTGAATCGACCCTACAGGAAATTCGGAGCCGCGCACTCTCTGTAATGTAAACGTACAAATCTAAATTCAAAACATTAAAGAGGGCGCTACTAAAATGATTTTTTGGTGGCTCCGCTGGAAGCATCACTGATGAGAATTTAATATTCGAAACAAGTGTTTGGTGCATGGAAATTGGTTTGGAATTTTCTTCAAGAAGGTATAGAGTTGGAACCCTTCGACGTTATTATGGGTACCATGAACTAATTTGGGGCAGTACGGTTTAGCCAAGAGAGAGAGAAAAAAAAAGAAATAATTAAGACATTTTTGCAACCAAAATTATAACAAAGTCAAAAAAAATACGTGAAAACGCTTAAACAATTAGTTATCGGATTTTTACGAAAGAACAAACTTGAAAAATACATTCTTCCTTGTCTCACAGATACCATAATGATTGTACAATACGTGCAGTTGTTCAAGAGTAAAATATTTTCAGAGGGGTGCTCCTGCGGCCTATTTGACCTTGCCTTTGATCAAGCCCTGAAGAGATTGCACCAAAATTACATACCTGGAAGAAGACATTTAATACTTGAAGTTTATGCATTCTAAGTTTCATCAAAATCCTCATAGCGGTTTTGGAGAAAAAGTCGAAGAGAATGTTTACTGACTAACGACGGACAGACGAGGGACGGATGACGGACGAGAAGCTATGACAATAACTTACTTGAGCTTTCGCTTAGGTGAGCTAAAACAGCAAGCAATCAACAAATTCAATTTTTTTATCCAAACTTTTACCTGGATTTCTCGACCGTATGGTGAAGAGAATGAATATTGCTAAGTTCGTAGTAAAGGAAATAGCGAAGAAAGTCCATGGAAGAGTAATATTCGGACAGTTGACAGACGTTGAATCGTCAAAGGTTGTCGACGGATCCCTCGTTACACTAGACATAAAATATAAAGATTATTATGATTTTCATTTGATCATTTTTTGGGCTTCTCTTTAATTAAACTACAAAATGTACATTGCACAAATGCCATTTCATCTTTTACACTTTATTTTCGTAAACATCTGTTGACATAGCAAGGTACCCCTATTTTTAAGGCACACATAACTTGCCATTTTCGTTTATATCTGTGAACATGTATATTATAATATATAATATGTTATAATTATAACGACCAAAGGATTAGGTTGATGTTTAAATATTATAATGAAATCTAGTTTCTTTAGATATCAATAAAGGTTCTAAGTTAACAAATTAGTATTCATATGTAAAGTACTAAATGCATTCATAAGAATGAAAGAATAAGGTCAGGGAGAAGTGTACTTTGACTGTATTACGCATGCCCTCTTTTTATATCCATTTACATATTCATCTGTGTTTCTGGGGCCTCTACGTTTCGCGGTCTTTTTTTGTATGAGGTCATCTTACAGTGAGGAGGTTGTTTTACACCACAATTGTACGTTCTTCGAGACCTCTGGGTAATTGGAGAAGTGAGAGGGTTTTGCGCACGTAATCCATGATAACCACACCATTTGCTACTTGCGTGACAAATGGCCGTCCAAAGTCGGCACCAGTTGCCCATTGGTCTCGTCGGTTTATGTGTTGTCTTTTGTGTTTGATGTTTATATGTCGTATGCCTCTTTTTCGTCGCATGCTGTGTTTGTCTTTTGTGTTTTTGCATCGGGTGTTTTAGTGTTTTGCTGTTGATGCTGCACCAGGGTCTTGTTGGAGATCCCCTCCTCTGATGAAAGAAAGTAAATTTCATGTAGTAATTAATTTATGAAAATTATATGAAAGAGAATTTATGAATTAAAAATACAATCCTTATACTTACCATTCAGTGCTTGAGCTCATGATATCACAATTTTCTCCAGTATAATTGTATCTTTCAGATATATTTCGGAAACATACTGGATCTTCAAAATAAGAAAAAAAGAATATATACCATGATTAATTATGCTTGCTTTCCTTCAATGAAATATTATAAGATATTATATATAGAGGAATGCCAAAAATAAGAAATAACAGGGGATGCTTACTCCTCCCGGGCACCTGGTCCCACCTCTTGCTTGCTAGGGGTCCGTCGATGTTAAAGTTTGTGCTCTATTGTGAGTGCTGTTGAGAATATCATCAGGATCTTCTTTAACTCATTTATTACAATGTATATAATTATCGCGCAGTCGGGACTACCATACAACCATTAAGGTAAATTGCTTAGAAATTCTTTAATACCCTTTATCATCATTGTCCGAGTACTTGACAAAGACATGTGAGGACGCACATGAATTATAATTTCAATGATTTTTCACCATACATCATTGAAATTATTCTTTTTACTAAGTTCAAAGTTAATAATAAACAAAATATATCATACAATTTGTGTTCTTTTTATTCTTTTCCAGCATCTTTTTTACTTTATCAGTCTTACATTTTTTTTCTTAAAATCCATAATCATCTACATGAGAGGGGATATTTTATAGAAAATTTCTGGATTAACAGCATGCAAATAACTCGTAAATGAGGGGAAACAACTCTCAATGTCTCTTTTCCTTGGTTTTCGTCAAGGTCCAAGGACTTACAATATATACAAAGATTAAGATTACATCACTTGATCTCTTCTCATCTGTCATTTATGTTTCAAATTTAAATTGCGATTTCATGTTTACTGGCTGTTTTGTGACATCAAACCGGCCGACATTGAGACATGTACATCTGAAATTTGAAGTAAACTAAAACAAATTGAATTGAATAAATATAATACTTACAAAGGTACAGTTGATCAGATCTGTAGGATCGTGTGCTGGGAGGACAATAAATATTATTGCGTGGACACAGAGAATTATCAGCTTTATGAAAAACGCTACCACCTCGAATGGATACACCTGGACATCCTTCTGTAAAACAAATACAAAAGCAACTCAGTATCAGAATCGAATTGTATCAATTTATGTTCCTCAAATGTTAAACGTGTTCAAAGTCAACAGCATCATTTAAGGACTGATAAAAATTTGCAGCATCGACCAGACATGCACGTTTCGTTTACTTAACAAAAGCACAGCAAACGACAATAATAAGAATGAATACATATATATTGATCGCATTACAGGTATGAATCGATAATAGCTGTCTGTCGACTAATGTACGCCATCATCGATGTGAGAAAGAAACATTATGTGTTTCCGTACACCTGTTTGTAGAAGTTACTGTAGCTTTTTGTATCAAATATAAAATTTAGCTTTAAGAAACAAATTAAGATTTTACCTTTTAGAGGCCTAAATACTTTCCTCTCAAGACATGCCTCTACTAATTCACCATCTGAACTAAGAATACAGTGGAAAAATAAG
Organism: Pinctada imbricata; assembly: GCA_033119305.1. Taxonomy (NCBI): domain Eukaryota; kingdom Metazoa; phylum Mollusca; class Bivalvia; order Pterioida; family Pteriidae; genus Pinctada; species Pinctada imbricata. The sequence goes on from VSWD01000003.1 coordinate 2,016,545, forward strand.
CCATTGTCTTCATCACACGGAAATGCTTCACTTCTATTTTCCCATCCCTTCATACACGTTGGGCAGTAAGGAACGACCCTGAACATGGAATGAGGATGTGGGAAGGTAAACACGATAGCCAGGTAAATGATATTACGTCCAGAGACACCTTTAACATAAGTAATTAATAGATTAATAGGAACCATGTTGAAAAATAAATTTCGGGTACTGAGTATGAAAATTATTATGTCCAAAAATGTACCAAAAGACGTAGCAGAATGGGTGGGATATGATGCTACAGGACCCACATTTTAGAAATCTCGAGAAATTTTGTAACAGAAAATTTCAAATTCGTTGAAGAGAAAGACGATCGAATATCAGTAATATCCAATATGAGTTTCTTTTCCAGTCATTCAGAGAATGTGATTCGACCCCTTCCGATTTACACCATCTTTTTGTATAGTTATCAAAAGCTTCCTTTAGTTCTTTGCGACATTTGATAAAATGCATGGATAGAATTTTGTACTAAGGTCCTTTCTTGAGAAGATTGCAGAGCTGCCTGTCCTGGATAAATGAAAAGTCACTTGTAACAATATGGCGAGCTGGTTTATATAGGTATTCGTAAGCTGCACATTCTCAAGAAGTAGGACTTGATTCAAAAATTTTAATGATGTTAACTTATTATAGTTAAGGGGATCCAGAACAGTATCCTAAAGAACCCCATCAAAAAGCTCTAGATCAATTATGACGTCATAATAGATACGGCAACATTGGCGCGTTTTTTGCAAGTACGTAAGCATTGAGGTAACGTAAAAATAAGGGGGAGGGGGTAACAAAATCACTATAACTTAAAAACGGACGGTCAAATTTCAATAGACACTTATCGATGTTTCACTTGACATATGAAGAAGATGATATCAAGTTTTTACGGAGTAAATAGGGTTTCAGATAAACGGACTTTATTATTAAAAATTAACAACTCAAAGATGTTCTGATAAATGACATAAATTCATCTCCTTTCTACAATTTCGTTTAAAATTCTTAGTGATCATTTATAATTCTATACATATCCGATGGCCCACATCATATCTAAATGAAAAATACAGAACTTGTTAATATTCTGCCTCTACAGATGATTTGTAACTGCATTTCATTACCTGAAGTGTTAATTTTAACGTCACATTAACGGCCCATTTTGGGGCTTTCAATGGGTATATATGTACGTTCGTAGCTTCAAAACTAACGGGAAAAAATTATGAGACTTTGCATGTAGAAAAAGTATGTTTCAATTATTAACATTTAAATTTTTCACGAAAATTAAATGATGGGATTTTTATCTAATTCTGGCTGTCCTGGACCTCCTTAAATACGAAATTTCGAATAGGTTTTTTTAAACCCCCGCCATATAATGGTGGGGGTATATAGTGATGCACTTGTCCGTCCGTGCGTGCGTGCGTGCGTGCATGCGTCCCACCTATGGTTTCCAGACATTTAAAGGGAAACTATTACAGATAATCAAACCATTTCTTACAAATAGCTTTTACACCAAGAAATACAGGCCAAGTTCGAATATGGGTCATGTCCCTCAATTTGTGCAGAGTTATGCCCCTCGAAACTTAGAAAATTTCAAAATTTTGTGGTTTCCGGACATTTAAAAGAACATAGTTACATATAATCAATTCATTTCTTGCATATAGCTCTTACACCAGGAAATACAGGTCAAGAATGAATATGGGTCTAGTCCCTCAATTTTGTGTAGAGTTATGTCCCTTGAAAAATTCAAAATTTTCTGGTTTCCGGACATTTAAAGGTAAATCGGTACAGATAATCAATTCATTTCTTGCATAAAGCTCAAGAAATACAGGTCAAGTTTGAATATGGATCATGTCCCTCAATTCTGTGCAGAGTTATATCATTTTTTTGGTTTCTGGACATTACAAGGACAACGTTTACGGATAATAACTTCATTTCTTGAATATAGCTATTATACCAAAAATTACAGTAAACGTCTTCATATTGAATAGCATCATTTAAGAACAGATAAATTGGCAACATGGACCAGACATGCACGTTTCGGGTACTTAGCCCTTTTCAGTGATCCTCAAATCTAAACAATGTAATCTGCCAAAAAAGTATGAAAGTTATTATGTCGAAAAAAGCGTACCGAAAGACGTAGCAGAATGGTTGGGATATGATGCTACATGACCCATGTTTTAGAAATTTCAAGAAATTTTGATAACAGAAATTTTAGAATGCGTTGAAGAAACGATCATTGACAAGCGAAATTGATCGAACTTGGCTACATGTGCCCTCGGGGTATAAATGTAAACGTCTTCATACAGGATAGGTTTGAATATTGCTCAATTTCATGCAGATGTGTGCCCCTTCAAACTTGGAAAAAAATCAATATTTTATGCTTGCCTGACATTTAAATGAAAACTGTAACAGGGAATATATTTATTTCTTAGATATAGCTTTACATTGAGAAATACAGGTCAAACTCATATAAAGGGTCATGTTCCTCAATTTTGTGTTGAATTGTGCACCTTCAAACTTCTTATACATTGCTTATATGTAAAATACCCTTAGATCAACAATAGATTTCATTATACTTGTAACAAATAAAGGTGGTTCCAAAATATTTAGGAATAGCACTTAGTACGCGATGATCCCGAAAGAAATTACAGATGTTAAGAAGATCGAAAGCTTTGTTAATAAATTGGATTTTTATGAATCGTCTTCTAGGGGGAATGATTTTGATGACAGGAAAAAGTTTATTTTGTGCGAATGGAACAATGATATTAAGTTTGAATGCAAGGTACCTCTGCTTCATCCAAGATAAATTTCATTTGTAATGCTGGTACTGATGAGAGAGCATGAAGCAGCTCATGTCTGCCGCCGTTGCGTGCACTTATTAGTATATTTCTAAGGAAAAAAATTCCGATGTTACCAGATAATCATAAATATGATTAGTTCGATTTTATTTGAGCGTAATTAATATGCCTGCACGATTATTTGTACACAATGAAAATTGATGTACGGCAGTTGCACAGCTGTCCTACGGCAGTCTTTGTACTTCGTACGGCTGTTGCACGACTTGCTTGCGACAGACAAGACTTCTTGAAGCTGCAATCATCGTACGGCCAGTACGGCAGTCGCACGACGTCTGCGGCAGTCATGGTTCAAGCAAATACATGAAATTCGTCTATATTCTGAAATAATAATAACTGTTTTCTTTTATTTGAAATCTTTTTAGAATTTCGCTTAAGCAAGTGATTATAAATTTGACGACAAGATATAACGTTATGCTAAATTTTGACTCAACGTATTCCGACGTAAAAAGAGGAAGGGGTAGAGGTTGCAAAAATGGCGCTTACTCGGTAAAAAAAAGGTTCAATTTCCCCATAATTTGCACATATGTCCAATTCACTTGATCTCAAAGCTGACATGCCACGACGGGAACTTATCTATGTTAAATGTCTTCAAATGAAATAGCATCATTTAACGTGTTCAAAAACAGATCATTTTGCAGCATGGACCAGACAAGCACGTTTCGGTCACTTAACCCTCGACAGTGATCCTAAATCTAAACAATGAAATATGGTCAAAAAGTGTGAAACTTATTATATCAAAAATATACTAAAAGACGTAGCGGGATGGGTGTGATATGATGCTACAGGACCAACGTTTTATGAATTTCAAGAAATTGTCGAATGCGTTTAAGAAACAGACGATCAACCGAAATTGATCGAACTTGACTACTTGTTCCCTCGGGGACTCCTGGTCCACCAGCAGTGACACTCATTAAGGTGTAAAAATATTAAACGTCTTCAAATTCAATTATAGCATCATTCATATTTTCTTAGTACATAGCATTGATAATAATTTATACTAGGTCTGCTCTACGGGGCCTGTTTCAGGATCTCTAGAACATAATTTATACTGCGTCTGCTGTACGGGGCCTGTGTTCAGATAGTTAGAACATAATATATACTCATAATACTGCGTCTGCTGTACGGGGCCTGTGTTCAGGATCGATAGAACACAATTCATACTGCGTCTGCTGTACGGTGGCTGTGCTCGGACTGAAGGCTCCAATGCTGATACACGCTCGCTATAGGCGATAATCGATGATGTCTTGAAAATCATGAAACATAATAGACAACGCTTGTGGAAACTGTAGAGGACATCTTATCTTCATGAAACTTTGAAGAGTAGGCGATGGTGAAAAGATGACAGCCATTTTGATTTTAGAAAATGAAGATAATTAGATAATTTAGAGATACTAGATCGTGGCGAATAGATATATAATTCAGTCGTGGCCACGAGATTATTATGTCTTGATTACGAGATACCAGATGATTGCAATTATATTAGGTTGTTGTCAAGACTTATCATTTCGCTTTCCGTTTCAGCATTCACATGATTGAAATCGCTCATTGTAAACGGTTTCTATTTTAAAATCACTCATTGAAAACGGATTTCCAATACTATAAAATGCTTCATTACTTGTTATATTCAATAGTGTTCTGGGGCATAACAAAGTTTGTCTTTCTACGTTATGTGTATTTGAGGTATCATTTGTAAATTTGATTGGTATTTTGGGCAAAAATATGTCTCATATAAAGAAAAAAAAAGTTTCCAAAAAAAGACTATAAAATGTATCATCTTTTTCTACTGCGAAATTATCCCGTGGCCATGACATAATAATCTCTTAGCCACGTCTTATTATCTCGTGCGCTTACTTAATTTCTCTTTACCACGAATTGCTTTCTCGTAGCCACGATATTTACCCTGCGTTGCTATTGGTTAGTTAACTTGAGCGAACGACTTACTAAGCCTTGGCAGCGAAACAATTGACCAATAAAAATCTGTAGCTAATACAAAAATGAGATAGTAGCTGAGATGATTGTTTGATATCTGTATATGTAAAACGATTATTTTTCTGTGGTTTTATCATTTCTCTTTGAAATTATTTTAGCTCAACTAGACAAATATTATTATGGTAATTGTCATACATTTCCGGCTTACGTGGGCTCGCACACAAATTGAAACTTCCTCTTACGTTTTTAACTTTTGACATTGAAGGTTTACCAACTTTTCATGAACTATATCCTATTCAAGAGTTTTTGGTATCGCAGTAAGAGGAGAGCACCTATTGATTTCAAGGTCAGATGCCATAGGTTGAGATTACAATTAATAGACAACGCTTGTGAACTGTAGAGTTAAAGAAGATCCTGACGATAATCTCAACAGCACTCACAATAGAGCACAAAATTAAGCATCGACGGACCCCTAGCAAGCTAGAGGTGGGACCAGGTGCCCGGGAGGAGTAAGCATCCCCTGTTGGCTAACCGCACCCGCCGTCGATGTTCATGCACGAAAATGAAGATATATTAAATACATGCACTGTCTGTGGTTCTTTCTATATAGAAAGTGCTATGGCGACAATGTCAGGGAAAAATATTCAAAACACTTACTGTCAAACCCCTCGCGGGGAACTTTTTTACGAGCTCCACACGGGAAAGGGCATAAGTGTGACACAAATGAGTTAAAGAAGATCCCGACGATAATCTCAACAGCACTCACAATAGAGCACCAAATTGAGCATCGACGGACCCCTAGCAAGCTAGAGGTGGGACCAGGTGCCCGGGAGGAGTAAGCATCCCCTGTTGGCTAGCCGAACCCGCCGTCGATGTTCATGCACGAAAATAAAGATATATTAAATACATGCACTGCCTGTGGTTCTTTCTATATAGAAAGTGCTATGGCGACAATGTCAGGGAAAAATATTCAAAACACTTACTGTCAAACCCGTCGCGGGGAACTTTTTTACGAGCTCCACACGGCAAAGGGCATACGTGTGACACAAATGAGTTAAATAAGATCCTGACGATAATCTCAACAGCACTCACAATAGAGCACCAAATTTAGACACAGTTTACTTCTTATCTTTACGAAACGTTGCAAGAATAAAGGCGATGGTGAAAAGATGAGAGGTCTTTTGATTTAAGAAAAATAGAGATAATTATAGATGATTAAGAGACACCAAGTCGTGCCACTAAATAGATAATTTAATCGCAGGCACAATATTATTACGCAAGATAGTTAAGGCTGACCATGAAAATTACGTCAAATAATTTCCCGCGAAAAAAACATAACGTCTATTGCTGTTAAAAAGCCCGTGTCGTCAAGTATAACTGATTATTTTCTTCTCATTTCACGAAGCCTGTAGAAGTTCACTCTTCTCCTGAATCGAATCCCAGGAAATAGACAAATGTTTAACAAGACTGTGTGTCCATTAAAGATTATTAATATACAAATGAAGTATTTCTGTTATAATTTTAACATCCCCATCCCGTCACCCTATCCCGAAATTGTACTGTTACAAGGAGGTCATACAAGTCTTGTAATATTAAGCTGTATGCATTAACTCTACATGATAAATGGATTCCTATAGCATAAGTCCATGATGTATTAGATTAAAATGTACCACTTACAGACTTTTGAGGAATTGTTGCATGCGCACAAGTTCATGACATATAAGAATGCAATTTAAAGCCGTATAACAGCGTTCATAGCAACTAGTCTGTCTTATACATTAAATGTTATGCGCGGATCTGGAATTTTTATGCACAAAAAGAGGGGGGGGGGATTTTCAAGTCAAGCAAAGTCTTTGAAGCTTTTGATTTTGAATGCACTTAACGCTGAAAGCATCACTGATGAGAATTTAATATTCGAAACACGTGTCTGGTGCATGGAAATTGGTTTGGAATTTTCTTCAAGAAGGTATAGAGTTGGATTCCTTCGACATTATTAAATGGGAAAATCGGTATTATTTGCGAATTATATCGGCAGAAAGGTCGAAGGGTGTTCACAGTCCCAATTACCTATTATAGATTCTCGCATGTATTACAATTCTAGATCAACGCATGTATCTGTTCAGTTATTGTTTGGTTTTAAAACAGAACATAGTGCTGTGCGTAACATAGTATAACACCGTTGACTTCAACTACTGGAGAAAATTTAAACGTTTGTTACCGTAGTTTTCGTACCACAAGGATTTCTTCACAGTCGCAAAAAAAAATGGGGGGGGGGGGGGGGGGGGTTACGGCCTTTGACTTCTGAGATAAAAACCGTAAAACGGCAATCGTCAGTTCGATTTTGCACCAAACAAGATCATTGCTCAATAGTCAATACATCACTGCATTCAGGGGCGTAACCAGGCCTACGTGCGCTTGTGCGCAAAATCGTCCACATCGGTTTCGCAAAAAAAATACATATAATAGAAGAAGAGAGAAGAGAGACGCCTCAACAATAAATGCAAACTACTGTTTTATGTGACATTAGTAAAATAGTCCAAAGACACACAAGACATCCCCGATTTTGTTAATTTTCTCAGGTGTAGAAATTCTAAATTACGCACAATGATCACTAACAAAGTGCACATGTTCGAGCTGTCGAATGGGGACTTTCATAGACGTACACAGAAAAAAAGTTACGTCATCTCTTGATCATTGTCGTCATCTTAGATATATTATCCATAGTTTGATGTCACATAATCATGCGCTTGACTCCTTCTAAATTCGGCTACATAGGCTTTTGCTTTATTTTTTCAATTTCGTATCGGGAACCCCCCCCCCCCCCTCGAACCGCCTTCCAGTGGGAGGGGACTCTTCTCTCATTGAACTCTCTCCACATATGCTCTTCATGCCTTGCGAGTCATTTGAAATTTTCTGTTTCACAATTTCTTGAAATTTCTAAAACGTGGGTCCTGTAGCATCATATCCCACCAATTCTGCTTCGTCTTTTGGACATAATATTTTTCATACTTTTTGGCCATATTATTTTGTTTAGACTGAGGATCACTGAGGAGGGTTTAGTACCCGAAACGTGCATGTCTGGTCCATGCTGTAAATTTATCAGGTTTTAAATGATGATATTGAATTTAAAGACGTTAAACATTCCACAAAAAGTCCAACACCCCCTTTTTATGGTTCTAGGCCCGCCGGAGCCGTCCAAATCGAAAACGCCCTAGCTAGGTCCCTGGCAATGCACACTGCTACCTGATTTCCTTCAAGATCCACATGATATGCCATTTTATTTTCATCATGAATAAAGTCTGATTCAAGGAAAAAAACAAAACAAAAACAAAATATTTCCACAATATCTTCCCTCTCTCTATACATCCTGAATGATGCTGTTTTTTTTTAATACTAGTGATCAAAGGTAAATACAAATATAAGTAATGATAAGCGATAAAAGGACCAAATCCTTTTTTGATTAGTAAATAAATAACTCATTAATGTGTATGTGTGGTGAAGGGGGGGGGGGGGTCACTGAAGATCTTTGAAATCACGTTCAATTTGATTTAATCTAAACTATGATGATTATTTCCCTATTCTATGAATAATTCTTTATCAGTCTAAGCACGATCTTGTGTAATGTGATAATAATATGAACAAGAAAAAATCTGGCGGTAAGGTCCTACTTCGGGCCGAGAAGCACTACTATAAAAATAATTGAAAGTAGGTCAAATATCTAGGGTAAGGTCACTCGGTATAAATAATGGAATGTTTAGAAAGCTCTTTTCATAAGGCACGGTCCATTTGATATTCTGGGGGGGGGGGGGGCTTGGGTTTTTTTCGAAAAAAATAATTTTGCTCTCAATTTTGATGAAAAAAATAAATTTGCTTATGGTGTGACAGAAAAAAATAATCTTGCTCTTACAAATAATCTGAATTTGAAGAATTACCATAAAATTTTGCTAAAATTCTTGAAAATTTTCCGGATCGCTTCGCTCGCCGCAGTTTTCAAATTGTATCAAAAATTTTTAGCTTGCTTCGCTCGCCATAGTTTTCTATCAAAACATGATTTACTGATAGCAAAAGTCATATATTTGAAGATATCAAAAGTTATACATGTATGTGAATGAAAAAAAGGCTTCCTTAAAAGCTTAAATATATTATTAATATTTATGTATTACTGTTAATACATGTTGCATGTATCCCATAGAGTCATGTTCTTGTAAGCTTGGAAGGAGAACGTCAATTATTCACCAATTTTCAATTTTTAGTAACATTTAAAAAATTGTCTAGGAGACATTCCCCTCAGACCCTCTTATACATGTTATATACATGTACCTTATATAAAATATTGAGAATTGTATTGTAAAAATCTTTTATATCTCTGTTTAAAAGTGAATTGAATACTTGCATAAAAATAAACTAATATATTATTTTTTTCTGAATATGCGCATCACTTTGTCAAAAAAAATTTCTTTGCTCCAACTTTGACAGAAAAAAATTATTTTGCCTTGGTCCGGGGCGAAAAAAATAATCTTGCTCCGACAAGAAACCCAAGCCCCCCCCCCCCCCCCCTGAATATCAAATGGACCATGCCTAAGGAATGCACAAGTGAAATAACAAAGCCCTATCATTTACCAATCAAAAGATATAGCCAGTCTTATATTCTTTTAAAAAATAGGTCAAATATCTAGTCAATGTCACGAGATGAAAAATTATGGTATGTGCAGAAAGGTCTCCTCACAAGGAATACACAGGTGAAATATCAAATCCCTATCACTTACCAATAAAAAAATATAGCAAATCGTAGATTTTTTTAAAGTAAATTTGTAGGTCAAATTTCTAGGTCAAGTTCACGAGATAAAAAATCATGGAATGTTTAGAAAAGTCTTTTCATAAGAATACGCAAGCGAAATAACAAAGCCCTGTCATTTACCAATCAAAAGATATTAAAATAGGAAATCTTATGTTTCGTTTAAAGTAGGTCAGATATCTAGGGCAAGGCCATGTGATGAAAAAATATGGAATGTGTAGAAAAGGTCTTAGTACAAGGAATACACATGTGAAATATCAAAGACCTATGACTTACCAATCAAAAGATAAAGCAAATCTTAGATACACATGTGAAAAATCAAAGCCTTATCACTTACCAATAAAAGATATAGCCGATCTTAAATGTTTTGAAAAGTAGGTCAAATATCTAGGTCAATGTCACGAAGTCAAAAACCATGGTATGTGTAGAAAGGTCTTGTCACAAGAATACATATGTGAAATGTCAAAGCCCTATCACTTACCAATCAAAAGTTATAGGGTGTGACATACAGACGGACAACGGACAAAGTGATCATTAAGTGTCGCTATGCTTCGCAGGCAACAATATAAAATTAGGATTTCCTGCTTGTAAGAAGTGTGTAATCTTATTTTATTATTATTTTATTTATTATTTTTTTTTTGGTAGTGTCCCTTTTTAAATACTACTTCACGATGGGTAATCTCGCAACGCAGAACAATAGATTTTTCTATAATTTCGTGCAATATAGATTAAATATCGCAAAAAGGGGAATTTGATACAGTGTAAGGATGCCATGGCTATGAATTCTTTCCAAAATTAGAGAAAAATATCTTTTTATAGAGCTGAAAAAGAACGATCAGCGTACTCCGTGTAGACGAAAGTGAAAGTAGAACGCCAATCGTTTTATGCATTATTAAAAGCTATTATTCACCTTATTTTTGATACAACTCATAGCTAAGACATTCCTACACTGCATCACATTCCCCCTTTTGTTATAGATTATCTATATTGCACAAAATATAGAAACAAACCCGATTGTTCTGCATTGCGAGATTACCCACCGTGTACTTTTGTCATTCTACTTGTACGTCAAAACTGCATATTGTCTTCAGAACTGCGGTGATTTGTTGCATTGTTAACTGATCACGTCTCTTTGAAAAATCCAATTTCTCATATGTAAAAAATGAAAGTACGATCATTTTAGCACCAGTTACAAAAACCACAAAATGTGCAAACGCTTATCGTGTATCAATTTATTTGAAATTTCACAACTTATAAAAAAAAAAACCCTTACTTTTTGCGAATTTAAGTGCGCCCAATTTGTACCTATTATAGTTTCTTTATGCATCGACCATGTCTTTGTCAATTTAACTTTTTACCTATCTTTTGCTACTTCCCAAGTTTCTTAAATTACCTGTTTATCTAAAAGTTGGGCACAGTAAGAAATAAGTAGAGAAACATCTGCTGAAAATTTTAGTTTTTTAATTTATCACTACAATTTAAGGGTAACAGCTTGCACTTTTTTTATTCTTCGCATACAATATTGCGTAAATCACGTGGCATCTAGATCGCCGGAGATATATAAAAAAGTGAAAAGTGGTATATTAGGGTATTTTCTATCTTATTATAAAAGACATATGCATTTTATAGGTATTTATAAAATATTTAAAACACTATCTGATTATCAATGCTGTCTCAGGTGTCGAAAAACGTCAATGACGTCATGGACCGCCTTAACTATGCTGTGTATGTCTTGAGAAGGAGATACCAGGTCATTGCCACGAGATATTAGGATACAGATCCCAATTAATGCATATCTAGGTCATTGTCCTGTCAAATAGTTCCCATTATTTTCTTATTTTTTTCAACAATTTGTGGAAAGTACACACATAATGTTTATCTTGAGCTGTCTCCCCGTCAAAGTTTACTAGATAGATGAAATAAATTTCTGAATATAGTTTAAAGTGTGTGAGACATCTACATGTGTGGAAGAATACGTGTGAAAATGGGTCTCAGAAAAGTAAAATTCGAATAATTCCGGCCCGGAACCAGGTGCATGACTTTGAAAAAATATTAAAAAAGTTGTGTACTTTGAATCTTTACGGCATTTTTTCTATGTGATTCAAATAAAATTTCTAATCATTTGAAAGTAGTGTCAATGTGTTTGAGCTGGTGCGATTTGAGAATTTTTTCTCCTATTTTTGGTTAGAAAGTACTTGAAAAATAACTGGGATCTGGATCCTAGAAGCACGGTTTGATATGTAAGTCAAACTGTTCTAAGGATGACAGATTTCATCTATATCATAAAAAACTGTAAATATTTTAGCAATTCAGGTATTTTAATGTACATTCTGAGACATACACTTGAAATAAAACGTATCACAGACGCTATGCATGTACATCTCATTGTTATTCCAGCCTGACGTCGAATTTAGCATTCAAGAGTTAGTGTTCACTAATAAACATACTTTGTATCATAATATTACATACAGAAACGATGTAGAGTTGTTATTATTTCATGCAAGAAGGCAGATACTGGCTCATAATGTGATTTGATGTACATATTACTTACACTCTCATTAGATTTAAGGCACCGAGGACCCCCCCCCCCCCATTTTCCTTAAATACGCTGAGCCCCCCCCCCCCCCCCCGCACTATCCATTTCCTTTTAATTTCTCTCAGATTATACGAAGTTTTGTGTTTTGACCATATGTAATAAGAAATGTATGAATTGATGATGAAGTTAAGCATATATATCGAAACTCTGGAATTTGCACTCCCCCCCCCCCACCATCCGATTTTTTTTTTTGGTGTTCCTTGTATAAAAACGAATCATTTCGTTAGAACATGATTTTTGTTTGATGTATAATATATTTACGAGTGGAAAACTAGCAAATTCCGAGTATAATATACAGTGTTAAGCTTTATTCTGAGCCTTAACCGAACATAAACAGAAAAACGCAGAATTGTAAAATAAGGGGGGGTCGGGTGCGTTTTTGCCTTACTACGAGTCGTTATATCTATATATGCATGTTTTTTTCACATGATAGAGTTGCTTAATGATCACTGATACAGAACAATAACAAAAATTAAAATACTAGCCTAGAATTATTTTTTTCTGGTTGATTTTACGCAATTTTTACAATTTGAATTAGGCCTCTGGGGCCTCCTGGAAAAAATTCGTATAAATTCTAAAAATACATTTTGAAGTTTTTGCATTTAAAATATCATTATATCAAAGTTGACAACACAATTTATTTTGTGTAAATATCTTTAATTGGAAGAGAACAGGACAGTTTTGAAAACAGCGGACATGAAAATGTAATGGATTTTGCCAAAAATTTCGTGCTGAAAAATAGCGCCCATCGGGCTTCATTTTGGCTAAATTATTTCAAAATGAATGAACATATTTTGATGAAACTTTGTGCATAGCATACGAATATATTGATATATATGCCAGTACCATGATTTTGTCGAAGGTAAAAGAGGGGGAGAGTAGAAGCACGGTTTGATATGTAAGTCAAACTGTTCTAAGGATGACAGATTTTATCTATATCATAAGAAACTGTAAATATTTTAGCAATTCAGGTATTTTAATGTACATTCTGAGACATACACTTGAAATAAAACGTATCACAGACGCTATGCATGTACATCTCATTGTTATTCCAGCCTGACGTCGAATTTAGCATTCAAGAGTTAGTGTTCACTAATAAACATACTTTGTATCATAATATTACATACAGAAACGATGTAGTGTTGTTATTATTTCATGCAAGAAGGCAGATACTGGCTCATAATGTGATTTGATGTACATATTACTTACACTCTCATTAGATTTAAGGCGCCGAGGACCCCCCCCCCCTATTTTCCTTAAAGACGCTGAGGCCCCCCCCCTATCCATTTCCTTTTAATTTCTCTCAGATTATACGAAGTTTTGTGTTTTGACCATATGTAATAAGAAATGTATGAATTGATGATGAAGTTAAGCATATATATCGAAACTCTGGAATTTGCACTCCCCCCCCCCCCTCCGATTTTTTTTTTTTTTTTGGTATTCATTGTATAAAGACGAATCATTTCGTTAGAACATGATTTTTGTTTGATGTATAATATATTTACGAGTGGAAAACTAGCAAATTCCGAGTATAATATACAGTGTTAAGCTTTATTCTGAGCCTTAACCGAACATAAACAGAAAAACGCAGAATTGTAAAATTAGGGGGGGGGGGGGGGTGGGGTGCGTTTTTGCCTTACTACGAGTCGTTTTATCTATATATGCATGTTTTTTTCACATGATAGAGTTGCTTAATGATCACTGATACAGAACAATAACAAAAATTAAAATACTAGCCTAGAATTATTTTTTCTGGTTGATTTTACGCAATTTTTACAATTTGAATTAGGCCTCTGGGGCCTCCTGGAAAAAATTCGTATAAATTCTAAAAAATACATTTTGAACTTTTTGCATTTAAAATATCATTATATCAAAGTTGAAAGAAGACAACACAATTTATTTTGTGTAAATATCTTTAATTGGAAGAGAACAGGACAGTTTTGAAAACAGCGGACATGAAAATGTAATGAATTTTGCCAAAAATTTCGTGCTGAAAAATAGCGCCAATCGGGCTTCATTTTGGCTAAATTATTTCAAAATGAATGAACATATTTTTGATGAAACTTTGTACATAGCATACGAATATATTGATATATATGCCAGTACCATGATTTTGTCGAAGGTAAAAGAGGGGGAGAGTAGAAGCACGGTTTGATATGTAAGTCAAACTGTTCTAAGGATGACAGATTTTATCTATATCATAAGAAACTGTAAATATTTTAGCAATTCAGGTATTTTAATGTACATTCTGAGACATACACTTGAAATAAAACGTATCACAGACGCTATGCATGTACATCTCATTGTTATTCCAGCCTGACGTCGAATTTAGCATTCAAGAGTTAGTGTTCACTAATAAACATACTTTGTATCATAATATTACATACAGAAACGATGTAGTGTTGTTATTATTTCATGCAAGAAGGCAGATACTGGCTCATAATGTGATTTGATGTACATATTACTTACACTCTCATTAGATTTAAGGCGCCGAGGACCCCCCCCCCCCCCCTATTTTCCTTAAAGACGCTGAGCCCCCCCCCCCCCCTATCCATTTCCTTTTAATTTCTCTCAGATTATACGAAGTTTTGTGTTTTGACCATATGTAATAAGAAATGTATGAATTGAAGATGAAGTTAAGCATATATATCGAAACTCTGGAATTTGCACTCCCCCCCCCCCCCCTCCGATTTTTTTTTTTTTTTGGTATTCATTGTATAAAGACGAATCATTTCGTTAGAACATGATTTTTGTTTGATGTATAATATATTTACGAGTGGAAAACTAGCAAATTCCGAGTATAATATACAGTGTTAAGCTTTATTCTGAGCCTTAACCGAACATAAACAGAAAAACGCAGAATTGTAAAATTAGGGGGGGTGGGGTGCGTTTTTGCCTTACTACGAGTCGTTATATCTATATATGCATGTTTTTTTCACATGATAGAGTTGCTTAATGATCACTGATACAGAACAATAACAAAAATTAAAATACTAGCCTAGAATTATTTTTTTCTGGTTGATTTTACGCAATTTTTACAATTTGAATTAGGCCTCTGGGGCCTCCTGGAAAAAAATCGTATAAATTCTAAAAATACATTTTGAAGTTTTTGCATTTAAAATATCATTATATCAGAGTTGAAAGAAGACAACACAATTTATTTTGTGTAAATATCTTTAATTGGAAGAGAACAGGACAGTTTTGAAAACAGCGGACATGAAAATGTAATGAATTTTGCCAAAAATTTCGTGCTGAAAAATAGCGCCAATCGGGCTTCATTTTGGCTAAATTATTTCAAAATGAATAAACATATTTTGATGAAACTTTGTACATAGCATACGAATATATTGATATATATGCCAGTACCATGATTTTGTCGAAGGTAAAAGAGATGGAGAGTTATAGGATACAGATCCCAATTAATGCATATCTAGGTCATTGTCCTGTCAAATAGTTCCCATTATTTTCTTATTTTTTTCAACAATTTGTGGAAAGTACACATAATGTTTATCTTGAGCTGTCTCCCCGTCAAAGTTTACTAGATAGATGAAATAAATTTCTGAATATAGTTTAAAGTGTGTGAGACATCTACATGTGTGGAAGAATACGTGTGAAAATGGGTCTCAGAAAAGTAAAATTCGAATAATTCCGGCCCGGAACCAGGTGCATGACTTTGAAAAAATATTAAAAAAGTTGTGTACTTTGAATCTTTACGGCATTTTTTCTATGTGATTCAAATAAAATTTCTAATCATTTGAAAGTAGTGTCAATGTGTTTGAGCTGGTGCGATTTGAGAATTTTTCTCCTATTTTTGGTAAGAAAGTATTTGAAAAATAACTGGGATCTGGATCCATTAGGTTGTTGCCGCGACTTATCATTTCGCTTCTTCGCTTTCCGTTTCGGCATTCACAATATTGAAAATCACTAGTATACTATCATATTTCTTATTTGAGCGTTCAATTCAGTTTTCGAGAGCTCAAAATGTAATACGAGTGCTCAAATTATATTTATTTGAGCTGTCAATAAAGTTTAAATAGAATACTCAATTTCTTTATTTCGAGAGTATTAGAATATTTATATACTTTTAAAAAACAGCCCGTTCCGCCTTCGAGTTATAATGATCTTCTGATTTCAATCTATTTTCGCATATAAAGCATTGATATACTTTTAAAGTATCACTTTCATTAAATTTAAGTTTCATATCAATGATATGCAAAATTTCATCTCAAACAAAGCACAAATAGTTACATTTCTAAACAATATAAAAAGGACACTTCCTCATACCCGGAGCACTAGCATGAGAATCCTTGACATTATCCGTTATAAACTGTTTTGACTATTCTACTCTCCACGCTAAATTTAGGTTTCTAATAATTTTAGGAACCCATCCAGCACAGACATGACTCGTTGTTGGATCATGGGATGAAATTTTATGCACGATTTTTTTTTAATTTAGAAATTACCTGCAATTTTTTGTGAATCACGTAATATTCTTCATTTAAAATTAAAAGCATCCCTTTCTTTTTTAGAAAGTCTTCTCTAGTGCATACCGTCCTGCAAACTGTCCCTTGCGTCCAAAAATCCTCTTTGCCACTTGAAGACTTAAGAACAACTAGTTAAGTATAATTTTCCCGACTGTTTAAGGAATCTATAGGTCTCTGTCGGTGTTTTTTTTTAATTTTTGATACAAAATTGTATCACTTCTCTCTGCTCCGCCTCTCGAGAAAACGTCATTTTTTTCGAACAATGACGATCACGTCTTATAACCTTGATACCCGGTTTTCTCTGTCATCTTGAAACTTCGACCGTTCAAATTTTGCATGTGTGATATCAAAACTATTGTCAACATCACAATGTAAAAATGATCGTTTTATCCGCGGGATTTTACAAAATGCAAATGAAATGAATAAAATGATAAACAACATATTTCGGTAAAAAAATCACCGTGGTCCGAGTCACCATCCTATGTCTAATTACAAAGTCATAGTTGTTATATTGAAATAAAAATATGATCATTGTTTACATTTCGTAATTCGCAGATAGTATATGACAATAAATATACTAAAAATATATATCTTTGACGCTAATTTTCCTTAATTTAAGACTTGTCCACGAACTTTATGGACAGCCCTCGTAAATTGAGGAAGGAAACATGCAGCAGAAATCAGGTCAGATTTTAAGCACATGTGTAAATCTAATTTAAGCTACATTAGGCATTAATATTCAATGACTTGAATATGTGCCGTACAGATGAAAATACAATAGATTAAAAAAGAGTAAAGGAAATAATATTCAAGAATTTCAATGTTACTTAAAAACCGCGAAGTCATGCATTTAACATGTTTACAATATTAAGTATATAGATCAATGGAAAACACATGCATCCGGAGAAAAGGTGCTACACAGCACGTCTTTATGTAAGCTTATATAACTTGAAAATAAGATGCTTCTTGTTTGAAGATGCGAAATAGTTTAGGATAATTACCAAGACCGCCATATTCTGACCACATTGTTTGCTTGTAGACTTGCGTGTTGATCAGTTTCCGTTCTCGTTGCCTGTGCACGTGCGCATGCTGTTTATAAATACATCGAACAATTTCCCTTCTGTACATGTACTTGTTGAGCAATCGATAAAGTCTTTGTAGGCGCGATAAACATTTGCTTCTACTAGAATGTAAACCAATACTTACAAGCCTGAACAAGAATAAATGGCTTGTAAAAATAATTTTGTAAAGGTCTTTTTTACACTTTTAAATTGCTTTCAATAGTGGGAATATGAGTTTTGAAAACAGCACAGCATGTGTATTGAAGAAAGGCCGTTCCAATTTGTTTTATATCCTGACTCTAAAATCTACCCTCATAAAAAAAGAAAGAAATATACCAAAATCATCATAAAGTTTCTAAATGGTAATATTTGGATTTGAAAGCACTTTTTTTCGGTTTTATGTTGGAAGGGGGGGGGGGGGGTGCGCTTAAAGGTCACATGGCTGTATAAGCCAATCAAATTTGTAACACACCTCAGGTCACGAAAATTGACGTCAGAGCTACCACGTGTTTACCTTGAAATGTTGATAATGACAAGCATTATAAAATTGAATTTGATATCAGTATAATCTTTGAGGATAGACGAAGACATTTAAGAAAATAAGACATATGTGAAATCATAAAATCTTATACAGCTGTCACACCTTAAAGTCACAAGGGGAGGGGGTATATCACAATCTTAAAATGTATCATGATAATCACTTGTTGGAGGGAACTGCGAGTAACGCTACATATGTAAGCCATGTTTGGTGAACGTGATAGTTATGTCGGTACAGTAGATGCACGTGGAACAATTTATATTATCAATTATTTTTATTTCCACTACTCAGGTACGCAAAGCTTAAATCACTAGAGTCTTCGCATTTACTTACACATTCTTACTCTTTGCACACATCTTTAAGATAAACAAAGTGCAAAAGCGATTAGTTTTATAGCCCTTTGTTCAGATGTCCTGTGAGATTTTGACAAGGAAGAAATAAAATATAACAAAAATAATATATTAGGGATAAGTAGCTTTCTTTTTGGAAAATCATGTTTCATAAATATTTTCAAGGGTGTGCTTAAGACTACCCCATCTTTTTTCAAACTGTTTAGCCTAGTTATTTTTTTCCGGTATATATATTTTTCATATAAGAAATAATTTATAAGGTCTATAACAAAGCTGCTAAACTTGGAATTCTTTCTTTTGATATCTGAATGTAAATGTTGTATTTTGCAATCAGAATGATCGGATTTATGTCAATATTTTAGTCTTTTTACCAAATAATTTTTCTTCTAGTGTAATGCGTAACAAAATGATCTTAATATGAAACCAACTGATTATATTATTCCAAAAATTTTATATGATTAGGCATTGCCCAAAAATTTTATATGATTAGGCATTGCCCAAAAATATGCAAATTTGTCTCAGGTTGGGATCTGCAGAAGAACACCGATTTCAAACTTAAATATTTGTTTTTGAAGAAGGTAATTAGTAGCGATACATCTATGAGTTAAAGAAGATCCTGACGATAATCTCAACAGGACTCACAATAGAGCACCAAATTAAAGATCGACGGACCCCCAGCAAGTATGAGTAATCCTAACGAGCAGCTACCATAGTTTTGAGTCTAACATTCACTTGAATGATAGAGAATAAATAAATTTCCAGTCATTATCGTTGTCGTTTAGATTAAGTTCATTAACCTATTTATCAATATATTTCATTTGTTTTCTTTGTTCTTTAATGAATAGATTACAAACTGAGATCTAATATTCTTTATCCCTTATAATTGTTTTTATATAAAGTGGAAGTGTGGTTTTCATGTTTGCTTCTTTTGATAGTGGCCACTTTTTAAAAAGTGTGTTTCTTAACCCATGTAATATTGTAACCGGGGGGGATTTGACATTTTCATTAAAAGAATCATAAGTAATTAAAATTCCTTGGTCATCAATTAAATAACTTATATATCGTATCCTTTTCTCAAACCAGGTAGGGTATACAGTTGTTGTCTATTTTAATATAATTATATGTATCATACCAAGGTTCTGAGCTGATTTCTGGTGAATCATCGAGATTGCCCGATTTAACTGTTTTTCTTAATTCATAAAAAGAATAACGAAAAACATTTTTCCAGAATAAATTGTTTATTTCAGGTGTTATGATTTTTAGAATTTCTTCCCCAACTGAAAATAATTGCTCAATTTTAACATTCTAACTCCTCAAAAAGTGATGTTCATTGTGCCTTTGATGACAAATATGGATAATGACCATATCCCTGTATACAGCACAAAATCGATAATTCAGAAAATCCGAAACCGAAGGCATACAAATGTTAAACGTCTTTAAATTCAATAGCATCATTTAAAACCTGATAAACTTACAGCATGGACCAGACAAAATCAGGATAAAACAGGAACCAAAGCAAACAAACAAAAACCTCTACCATATGAAAAGAAGCGAACTCCCGATATGGGAGTGAGACCAGGTGCCCAGGAAGAGTAAGCATCTCCTGCTTGCATGCAACACCCGTCGCTTCAATTCGGTAGAAATGTCACATCCGGTTACTTCTATTTTGGAAGACAAAGAGTACAATCTTTGGTTGGATGGTTCAAATGGTCTATGACAGAATATCATCCACCATTCTGGAGAGTGGGATATCATAGTTAATGACGAGTTCCCCATATCGACCGTAGAACTTCCTCAGTGACGATGTTAGTCGGTCACAAACATATCCCTGACTGAGAAGCTTATCTGAAAGACACCTAGCTCTCAGAACAAAATCCGTATATTTGGTACTTGCTCTTGCATAGCGTATCAACTGAGATATGAACACGCCATAACCTGGCGAAGAAGGGGTGTTGCTACTCAGAAAAGGAAAGCTTGTAATGCTAAAATTGAAGTCGTCACGTTTTTCATAGAGTGAGGTGTTCATGAGACCATCAGTGTCGTAGGACAACGTTATGTCCAGATAGGATGCTGAATTATTTGTCTCTGCAGTTTCTTTGACTTCAAGCTCTGAAGGAAAGATACTGCTCAGGTAATCCGCGAATTTTGGATTATCGTCTATGTATCTGTAAGTGAAGTTGAAGTCAGAAGCTAAGTATCTTTTCCCTTCAGAGACCAACGTTTGAATGAATTCAGCTTCGTACGAGTAAAGGAAAATGTCGGCAAGGAGTGGGGCACAATTGGTCCCCATTGGAAATCCGACAATTTGCTGGAAGACCTTTCCAAACACCACAAAAATGATGTCGATCAAAAAGTTAAACATCTGATTAATATCTGTTTCAGTGTACTTATTTTCAGAATCGGACTTTTCTTTTACAAAGAAGGTTTTGTCATAGTTCACAACAATAAATTTGTATTTGCGATTACCGTTCTTACTTGTAAACTCATTACTTATAATTATTTGCGAGTCTGTCTTTCAATTTAGAATGTGGAATTGTAGTGTAAAGTGTCGAATAATCAACATCTTTGAAGGAATGGACTTTACTAAAATGAGTGGATTTCAGATGTTCTAAAAGTTCCTTCGAATTCTTTAAAATCCACATCTGGTTGATACCACTGCGAGAATATACTGTCGAACAATATTTTTGAAGCCCAGATTTGATTTCAGATAAAACTTTGGTGAGTAAGTTCGATACAGATTTGGTAGAACATTTTGAGGAACCAGCGATGAAACGTTGTTTGTACGGATTCTTATGCATTTTAGGTATGCAGTATAAGTATGGTAAATCTAAATCTAAATTGTTAGTGTGGAAGCCAAAGGAAGCAAGAGGTGATTTGTGGTTATCTATTATTTCAGAGGCCGAAAGGTTTGGTGGGGTGTAAGTGGGATTTCCAGGTGTCGAATTTAAACCCAACTCTTTAAATAGGCTGTCGAAATAGTACTTTTTGCAAGTAAATATGTAATTATTTGAAGCTTCGTCCGCTGGTATAATGACATAATGTTCTTAGAGGTATGTAAGCTCTGTGATAACACCAGGGTCTTTAAATATAGACTCGAACCTGGTGTTCACAGTTGATTTCACAGTCTGCTACGATAGTAAGGCGAGTGTGATAATAATAGAGAAGAATGCGCCACGAATGTGACACTCAGGCGAATGAAAGGCGAATGCAGGAGATTAAGACATGACTTTAACCCGATAGCGCTGCTATGCAGGAGATTGAGACACGACTTTAACCCGATAGCGCTGCGATCATGACAAGAATGTGACAAGAGCAAAACCAAAATTATTTGACGTATCCAGGAGGAGCAGCAATACCCTTTTTTGACTTTGACAGATACGTTATCTAGTAGTTTTGAGACGTTAACAGATGAGAAACACGAGTTCAAGTCATCATTGGCACAAAGTTACGAATCAGCAGCCTGTTTCACAAAAATGCTTACGAAAAATTTTAGGAATTTTCGTAATTTTTGATCGCTTAGTACTTCTTATAAACTAAAAATCACGATGTATTATTTCTGAATAAATTTTTACTATATAAAAATGGTATTAGAAAGCACAATATAATCTTGCTTGAAAATCATTTTAAGTTTTTATTTGATGATGAAAGCTACGAAAATTCCTGATATTTTCCATAAGAATTTTTGTGGAACTGGGCACAGATCCAGAAGGAATGCCGCAAAGTTTTTTGCAAACACCAAAAAAGAACAGCATTTCATAAACATCCTTATCTACGCCTCGTTGGTCACCATATTAATACCTATTAATACAATCTATGTCAAGTACATTTATCATTCCTCATCATGAAAGCCAAGAGGAAGGTGGATGCGTCAAAAATACTTTCCAAAAAGTATTATGATCCAAAACATCCTTGGAAGTACGGCGGAGTGACATCATTCAAAAAAGCAATCGGCAATTTGAAAGTAAAAGAACAAGATGTTTCAGACTGGTTGATGACGCAAGACACCTACACTTTTCATAAGCCGGTGCGTCGAAGATTCAAAAGGAGAAAATTACTTGTAGCTGGTATCGATCAACAATGGCAAGTAGATCTCATTGACCTGCAAAGTATTGCAAAAAAACAATGATGGACACAAATACTTGTTGACATGCATTGATGTTCTATCCAAATATGCATGGGTCATTTATTTGCGCGACAAAACAGGCAAAACATTAGTGGAAGCGTTCTTGGCAATATTCAAGTCAGGTAGAACACCTCGTCAGCTACAAACAGATAAAGGGAGTGAATTTACCAACAGAAATTTTCAGTCTTTCCTGAGAGAGAATGACGTTAATTTCTCCACAACAGAGAATAAAGATATTAAAGCCTCCATAGCCGAAAGGTTTAATCGAACTCTGAAAACAAAGATGTGGAAATATTTTACACATAGTGCTACTTTGAAGTGCATTAATTGTTTGGATGATTTGGTGTATTCATACAACAATACTCATCACAGGAATATAAAAATGGCTCCAGTACAGGCAACAAAAAAGAATAAAATCATAGCTTGGAAAAAATCTCTATGATGACAAAGCTTTGGATATCAAAAACACCACCCTGAAAATAGGAGATCAGATTCGAATCAGCAAACCAAGACGGACATTTAAGAAAGGTTACTTGCCTAGTTGGAGCGAAGAAATATTTACTGTTAGTGAAGTGCGTGAACGTTAGCCACCTGTGTTTCGCATCAATGACTACAATGGAGAACCTTTGAAAGGAACATTTTATCCTCAAAAGTTACAAAAAGTCGTTAAATCTGATGACGTATACATTATTGGAGAGGTGTTACAGAAAAGAAAGAAAGGAAAGCAGATTCAATATCTTGTCAAGTGGCATGGATATCCCGCATCATTCAACAGTTGGATCAACAGAAATCAGTTGACTACATAATTATAAAGGATAAAAAATATTGTTCAAGACTTTAGTTTGCCCGAAATACCAGGACTAGCACACATCGGCCATTCAACATGTTTTACCTGGCACTACCAAGTAATACTTCGATGTCAACTTATTCTAAGAATACTTTGACAAATTATCGTGTCAAGTTACACCATTCCCTGGCTTTGTAAGGACAGTGGGAAGTGGGATTGACTGAAATTCAGTATCCACATTCGTGGTATAATGTATCAAACGACCGAGCATGGTTTGAAATAACCGAAAATCCAGATGCTCCAAGAGTTCCGTTTCTGCTGAAAAGGTGGATGCTACGTTTCACCTGGAAAGCTCATGAAGACTTTATAGGGTTTTAAAAGGAGCATCAATGAAGGCGATAAAGTGATAATAGAATATGATGACATCAGTCACAAAGTTACAATCACAATACAAGACGAAGCTATTTTAAAACTATCCAAATCTCTTGCTGAAATATTAGGCTTTGAACGAAAGGAATTCGACGCTGGTGTTTACATAGCTCCTTGAGTGTGCGACATGACACAAGGATTCCATTCTATGTACATCTTCAGTAACATCGTAGCGCCTAGATTGGTAGGTGATGCGTTTCTGCCATTACTGAGAGGTGTTCCAATAAAGGGGTCGTCTGGCGAAATGGTTTCTCACACTTATCAAAACATTCGGTAGGTATCACAGTACTATTAGGGGAATTCCGCAAAACATGGCCGCTATTGAAATCTTGTTCCCGACTTTAAATATAAAATTCTAAATAAATATAAAGAACTGAAATAATCTAATCATATCACATAAAAGGTCTATTATTTAGAAATTAAAACACGGATCATTTGTAAAATTATCATCTGTAGCTATGGATAAAAGGTCGATCTAAAGGAAGTCCCATGAATTCAAAAATCGCATTTTAGATATAAGTGCAAAAATGGATCTAAATCTTCAAGTGGCTAGATCTTTCTTAACTTCGTGGTCACTTTCTCTATACTTATTATTTTTAAATATCTCAAACCTTCGTGTACAAAACTTATATAGTGAATCATCTGGGTGAATGTTGTGAGAGACGTAGGATGCAATTGCACAGAGGTGGGTGCTCCATAGACTTCAATGGAAAAGGCATTTAGTACTGTGGTACCAGTGCCGATCACTACAGGAGAGGCAATTTGACACCAGAAATAGATATAAGAGACGACACTGGCTTACCAGTGCCTTTTGAAAGAGGAAAGGTCGTAGTGACACTACATTTCCGGAAACGACAGCCATAATGAGATATCAAACAGACCAAAACATTCACTTTGATGGAAACAGACATGCTATTGATGAATATTACATTAATCAAGCAGGGCAGGATTACCAGCTTTTAAAGGAGCAAGAGTTGAACGAGGAAATGGCATTGGCAACATGTTTAGTGGTCTATTGAAAAGCGCAATGTCTCTTATCAAAAAAGGATCAAAAGCATTGGGTAAACAAGTCTTATCAACAGGACTTGACATTGCTAATGATTTACTTAGTGGAGAAAACATACGCAAATCCACAGAACGACGCCTGAAAGAAGCGGAAAGAAATATCATGAATAAAGCGAGAGACGGAAGATCAAAACCATCAGGAGCACCTCATCGAAGGGGTGTAAAGCGGCGTGCCAATGCTTCAGCTGTCATTCGTAAGCGAACAAAGGTACAGAGAATATCTAAGCCGAGAAGAGACATCTTCACCTAAACATCAACATGTCTTTAGTCCATCAAGTCAGAGTTGGACTTGTTTGCTGTTCCACCGACTCAAGCAAGCATTGAATATGGACGTTCGGTAGAACATCGGCCATTGTTTTCTTTCACTGACTCGGGACCTATAGAATTTAATATTTCCGGCTCAGGGGATGATTATCTGGATCTAAATAACACCTTCTTGTATTTGCAAGCCAAAATAGTCACTGGAAACAATAACGCAAACCTCGACGCTCAGTCAGATGTTGGACCTGTGAACAATTGGTTGCATTTACTCTTCAGTCAAGTCAACATTTCTTTAAACGAAAAACAGATATCAATGCCGGCCAACACTTATGCCTACCGATCTTTTCTGGAGAACTTTCTCAGCTATGGGAAATCTGCCAAGGCATCGCAACTAACCTCTGAGATGTTGTACAAAGATACCAGTAGCCATATGGAAGCCAGAACAGATAATAATGCTGGTTTTGCTAAACGCAAAGCATTAATCGCCCGTAGCAGAATAGTTGATCTAACAGGGAAAATTCATTTAGATATGTTTTTCCAAGAAAGATATCTGATTAATGGAGTTGTGCAAGGATAAATTTGATCAGGAGTAAAGATGCATTCGCACTCATGGCAGCCAATGATGACTTAAAAATCAAAATCATGGACGCTGCCTTGTTTGTGCGGAAATTTAGGATCAGTAACACGGCCAGAATGGCTCACATCAAATTTAAAGCTTTGGAGAGCAACAGCCAAGTATCCCATAAAGCGTATTGAGACTAAGCATTTTCCGTTGCCATTGGAAGCATGAGTATCAACAAAGAGAACCTAAAAATTTTTCCTTGGACAAATGCCTAAGCGCATTTTTGTTGGTCTGGTAGATAATGATGCTTACAACGGAGTAGCTATGAAGAATCCTTTCAAATTCAAACACAACAACATTGAGTTTATGGCACTCTATTTTGACGGACAGCAGATTCCAGCTAAACCTTTGCAGCCAAACATTGGACGCAGTCGTTTTATTGGCAGTTACTCGGGCCTTTTTACGGGGTCCGGAAAGATCTTCCACGATAAAGGAAACGGTATCAGTAGGGAAGAATATGGAAATGGCTATACAGTATTTGGTTTTGATCTGACTCCAGGCTTATCTGAAGCAGGTCATTTCCACCTTATAAAACATGGTAACCTGAGACTGGAAAGTAACTTCTCTCAAGCCATGGCAGAAACCGTCAGTGTTGTTGTGTATGCTGAATTTGATAAATTCAGAGAGGTTGATCTCAACAGGACTGTAATATTTGATTTTGCACCCTAAAACAATGAACACTAAGCAAATACAGACGGTTATGAGACAGAATGTAGGATCATATTTCCTTGGTGTATTTGCTCGAAATAGGATTCCCTCAGTGAATACATTACCGTGCTCGCTTGTCTGTAATACCGATCTGGACAGCCAGTTTGGTCAACACTGGATTGCGATCTACCTGGACCAGTGTGGCAATGAAAAACACTACGACAGTTATGGTTTGCCACCACAGCATATGGAATTTTCAGACTTTATGCATAAGAATGTAGATTCCTGGATTTGGAACACCAAACAAGTCCAAGATAGATACTCTGTTGTATAAGGACATCATTGCATATTTTATTTGATTCATCGATGCAAGGGCTTAGATATGACCTAAATTACTTCCATGTTCACAGATAACCTTTTTGAAAATGATGCCATTGTAAAACATTATGTTGACTTATTAGGTTAGTCAAACCATTGTACTTAGTTCTGGTTCCTTAGTATCAATGTTATGTAACTTATGTAACATTCATTTGACTGTTATGCATGTTTTTCTTGTTCACATTCTTCAAATGATTCAATAAAATTTGAATTAAAGATATTTGTTCTGTCTTATTTTATCAAACACTGAAATGTGTTCCACAGATGAGATTTGCACTTGTAATGTACACCAGCAGCAAATATGGACACTTGAAATGTGCTCTCCATATGCAATTAAATGTGTTGTCACAGAATATTAAAGGCTATTATTGACCTTTAGCATCCAAGAGCACTTCACTTAAGCATTTTATGTACCAATGTGCATACCAAATGTGCTGCTCAAGCAAATGGACACATACTTATTGTGTACTTAAAATATAGATCAGCACCTAACTCATAAAGCACTTCATTGCACTCCCATTGTGATTTTATTTGCGCACTTGTGCACCTACATCATACATTTACACCATAAATGTCACTGACAGCACCTAAATGCATACAATTTGTGCATTACTAGCAGGTAAAAACCTTCACATATTGTCAAAGAAACTAAGTGCACCCTAATTGTGCATATCCTGTACTAATATTAAACGTCTTTAAATTCAATAGCATCATTTAAAACCTGATAAATTTACAGCATGGATAAGACATGCACGTTTCGGGTACTAAACCCTCGTCAGTGATCCTTAGTCTAAACAATGTAATATGGCCAAAAAGTATGAAAATTATTATTTCCAAAGATGTACCAAAAGACGTAGCAGAATAAGTGGGATATGATGCAATAGGACCCACGTTTTTGAATTTTCAAACAATTTTGAAACAGAAAATTTTTAATGCGTTAAGAGACAGACAATTAACCGAAGTGGATCGAATTTGGCTACATGTGCCATCGGAAGGTGGACCTTCATGTTAATAATATGAATTATGGAAAAGCCATTGTGAGGACGCACATGAAATATAATTTCAATGAATTATTACCCAATTTTCACCATACATCATTGAATTTTTTTTTACTAAGTTAATAAGAATAAAATATGTCATACATGTACAATATGTGTTCTTGTTATTTTTTCCAGCATCATTTTTACCGTCTTTATCAGCCTTACATTTTTTTTAAATTTTTTCTTGAAATCCAGAATCATCTACAGGAGAGGGGATATTATAGACACTTTCTAGATCGACAGCATGCACATAACTCGTAAATGCGGGGAAACAATTCTTAATGTCATAAAACAATCAGTAAACATGAAATCGCAATGCTTAATTTTAAAACATAAATGACAGATAAGAAATGATCAAGTTAGGCACGGTCCATTTGATATTCTGGGGGGGGGGGGGGGGGGGGGGGGCTTGGGTTTTTTTTCGAAAAAAATAATTTTGCTCTGAATTTTGATGAAAAAAATAAATTTGCGTATGGTGTGACAGAAAAAAATAATCTTGCTCTTACAAATAATCTTAATTTGAAGAATTACCTTAAAATTTTGCTAAAATTCTTGAAATTTTTCCGGCTCGCTTCGCTCGCCTCAGTTTTCAGTCTATCGAAAATTTTTTGGCTCGCTTCGCTCGCCATAGTTTTCTATCAATCATTACTTGCTTATGTCAAAGTTCATACATTTGAAGATATCAAAAGTGTTGGCAATACTTATGTATAGCTTTTAATACATGTTGCATGTATCCCATAGAGTCTCAATTTTATGTTCTTGTAAGCTTGGAAGGGGAACTGAATCAGTTATTTTTAAATTCTACATTTTAAAA
The DNA here is from genome assembly GCA_033119305.1 of Pinctada imbricata. NCBI lineage: Eukaryota > Metazoa > Mollusca > Bivalvia > Pterioida > Pteriidae > Pinctada > Pinctada imbricata. Next base: position 2,045,338 of record VSWD01000003.1, read on the forward strand.
TTTGTCTAGAAGACCTTCCCCTAAGACCCTCTTATACTCATGTAACTTATATAAATTTTGTTTATTTAGAATTGTATTGTAGAAATCTGTTATCTCTCTATTTAGAATTGAATTGAATACATGCATAAGAATAAAGTGTATATTAAGGAGGGATTCAACACCAAGATGGCGGCAGTATTATTTGCTTTCTCACTTCCTAGGAAAAGTGCAGTCCCTACCTCCTTAAAACATTTGATTCCCTGATTGATATACAAATTTGAGTATCCTGATGAAGTTTGAATAATTTCCGACGTAATTTGAAGGAATCATAGCGATTTTCAAAATTGTGGACTTTCGGAGTTTTATCCATGAGCTAACAACGACGTCATTTCAACGTTATCGGGGGAAAATGGTGTCACAAACTATCCCATTCAAAATGCAATTAAAGCATTAATGCAAAACGTATCGCATTGAAACTTTACATGTACGAAATAAAAAAATTCAATTTTTATCTTAGTGTAGTCGTTGACAAATCTGTCATAGACCATTTGAACCATCCAACCAAAGATTGTACTCTATATCTTCCAAAATGGAAGTAACCGGATGTGACAGTTCTACCGAATTGAAGCGACGGGTGTTGCATGCAAGCAGGAGATGCTTACTCTTCCTGGGCACCTGGTCTCGCTCTCATATCGGGAGTTCGCTTCTTTTCATATGGTGGAGGTTTTTGTTTTTGTTTGTTTTGGTTCCTGTTTTATCCTGATTTTGTATGCCTTCGGTTTCTGATTTTCTGAATTATCGATTTTGTACTGTAGACAGGGATATGGTCATTATCCATATTTGTCATTATATAACAAGGAAGCGGATGTCACTTCATTGAAAATGGACGAATTTGGAAGAAAAAATTGGAAAAAATAAAGCTTTGTAAAATTTAATCCCA